>JAOSYY010000002.1:4457682-4518718 GCA_025727935.1 Hebomoia glaucippe
ATTTTTTTTTTCATTTTTTTAAGATACAGCATATAAAAATACATACAACCCCCAATTTTCACCCTTCTACAGTCAACTCCTATTATTATGTGGCAAAACGACGTTTGCGGGGTCAGCTAGTATGCATATAATAATCTCTGAAGTGATCTAAATTCCGTAAGTGTTAGCTCTTTATTTATTGCTATGTATTTAGATTTTGCTGATCATCTGAAATGTAAAGAAGGTCATCTTAAAAATATAAATTAATTTAGATGATTTTTGACTCATAATATAACATACTATCCACGTTTGTCTGTAATTTACTTACTTAATCAGAAATCTTTACTTCCCAACGATGTAAGGATTTCTGATTTGATTTTCATTCCTGTTAAGTATGAAACACAATTGAATTTTTGTATACATAGTGAATGTTTATGCTCTGAAAAATAAGAGACAGTATTTAAAGTAAATATTACGTCAATAGGTACAGTTTCGAAAACTATAAATAAATAAAACTTAGATTGGCTTTTCCGAAATCAGCACGGATCCTTAACTAAATTTTAGTCTCTTTAACGGTTCAACCGTTTTTAATGACGTTTTGTACTTATGTATTGGGTTCATATATGGGATACGATAGTTTTTGTCCCAATAAGTGACATTCAAAATTGCCGTTTGACCCGGATGTAGTCGAGGTGTGCTATTAATTTTGTATATCATATCTATAGGAGAACATGAGAATCAGGTGGTGCTACCTAGAAACCTTAACCGCAAAAAATTCGTTTTTAATCGTTTTTGACGATACAATATTTCTAATGAATCTTACCATAAAGGAATTATTGGAATATTGCTTTTATATGCCTCTAAATTTAGAGGTAACAATACCTATTTTGAAAGATTATTTCTTGTCTGGACTACTTTCCCTATCAAATCTGCTATTGTTTATAGCAAACCAATTACTAATAAACAATGCTCTGTTGTACGACAGGCGATATAAACGAAATAAGTAGATCAAGTTTACGTTTTATAACAAAAAACTTACGGAAGAAATAAAATTAGAGACACAATGTGGTAATAAAATGTATAAGTTATTTTAATTGATTTAATATAAATTCTGTTTTTATTTTACAAAACTAAATTGCATTCCGTAGATATTTCATACTTTGAACTCGGGCGTCAAATACAATATTAAATTCTAAAATAACGTCATAAATATTGTTGGAAAATAAGTGTATAATATAGAAATCAGTTGAACACGATCTAGATTTTTCCAATTTATCGCTCACCGTGTGTTCCGGCTAACTTCTAAAATAGCTGTAACGATTTTGATAGGTTCACAATCGCAAAATTTAGGACGTGTGAAACAGTTATTCAATATTTTTTTAATTAAAAGAAAAGTTCGCTTGAATCTTTGAAAGAATCGTGGAAATATGCACATTCTTTAATTTCTTTATTTAATCTCGAAAAAATACCATTTCAGACAATGCAGTTCAACAATCTTAAGTTTTAGAAAGCGGTATTAAGCACTTACGACGTTAAGTCCTTACTTTCCAATTTTGAAACATGTCACGATAAAATTAATAGTATTTGTATTAAATTTGGATCAAATAACGTATTAATTGTAAATAAATTCACAAAAACAAGATCTTTATAACGCAGTGTTACAGTCATAAGACATTTTTCACACGAAAAGATAAGAGAAATACATTTATAAAAGTTTAATTTAATCGACTGCTAGCGATATATTTCAAGGAACCAAAGTTAGTTTCAATATTCGTCTTTAAAACCATTAGAAAAAAATAATAAAGTTGAACACAGAATATTTTAACATCACGTCCCAGTAATATCTCAGGTCAATGTTGTAAAATATATTAAAATATCGTAATATTTATAGATCAAATATTTAAAAAGATTTATTAAGGCCACAGTTTAAGAGACGTAATTCGACTTAAATTTATTTATGCGCCCATAATATAACCTGACCACTTCCTTACACGGAGATATTTACATGAATCAGAATCCAAGAAGATACATTGTTCGATATACCATCTATTCAAGTAATCGTGACAGAAACATGAACCCTTTTGTCGCTAAAGAAATTCAAAAAGGCAAAAATGTATTTTAAAACAGGCCCTATAATAGTCTTTAAATATGAGAGGAAATATGAAAGTTTTAAGGAAACGCAAAACGTATAAATTAAATACACCTTGTTGACTTTAATCCAGAAATGAAATAAGATGTTAATGAAATTTTTGGATTTACGATATGAAATCGTATTCAGATTGCATGGCATTTACTTAATTTCCTTATTAAGTGAGACCAGGTTGAATGATTTTTCTTATATTTTAAGTACCACACACCTTTACAATCCTATAAAAACTTCAGAAAAACAACTTCTTACAGCCCGTACACTAATCATTCCCGGTAAATTAAAACAGTACCTAATAATAATAATATAATAAATTTATTAAAATAAAAACAGCAATATTTTCATAATATATATAAAGTGTCATATAAACCTACCGTGAAACCTCTGGCTGCATTTACTTTTGTTTTAGTAAAGTTATTACATTACTTAATTTATTATGGGCTTCAATAGTCTATCAAAAATTATTGTATAATTCATATTATAATAAAACGCCTCTTCTTTAGAAAACTTCAGAGAGGCTGTTGATGCATGTTTTTATTTATTTAACATTACATAATTTAACTTGGTTATTTAATTTAATTAAAGCTTGAAAATTGTTTGATTCTTATGTATTATATTCCTGAAGTCTTATTTGAGATTAGCAGTTCTACACTGTTTCAACGGTGTTGGCTTTAAATGTATAACTAAGGCCCACAATGATGATAATGAAGAAATAAAAGTACATATTCTTATAATAATAGCTAGTTGCCCGTGAAAATCCGATCAAAGTAGACAGAGCTGTTTCAGGAGTAAGCTGGTACAAACGAATAGAAAATATTTTATAATTTGTTATTTTACCGTAAGAACTGTGTACCTACATTTTCTCGTCCATTTAGAAGAAATCGCTGTTTCCATGTAACAATTGGGCAGTTTAATTTTATTTATTAACATAGTTTTAGCTAATGACTATACAAATAATCAATATACAATTAGTGTAAACCGCTTATTATTTAAACATTACATTAATATCGAATAAAATGAAGAAACTGACTTTCACGGTCACGTTTCTTTGAATCAATTATATTAGTTTAATTACATGAATAAAGTACTAAGCTAAACCTTGCAAAGGTCACCACAAGCGGACATTTGGTTAGCTAAGTTTGCAACATCTTCAGTTGTTCAACACGCTTGACCACAAGAATGCGGCTTTCAATCTGAAGGTTACATAAAGCTTGCTTATTTAATCACTTATAGTGCTTAGTAGAACTACAACGCCCGCGACGAACGCGTGTTTCAAATGCGCGCGCGCAAACGTTAAATATATTTTTTGTGCTACCAATTTTTTCGAGTGACTAATGAGGTTGGCTGTGATTTAATGTAACCTTTTTTATAATTATGGTGTTTTTTAAACTGTTTATTTTTTTTAACACTGTTTTTTTTCTTCTATTTTCACTAGAGGGTTTCATTTTTCTCCCTACTCTGTGTCCTTGACATAAAAGTGACAGGACTCACGTCGCATTTAAATATTAGTGACGTCACGTAATCAACCCGCGCTTGGAACAAGTTCTCGGGGCAAAGTGAAACCTGTAATATCTATTCTCTTTTACTCTTAACTATGTTTATAAATCTTACAAAATGTATATGTATATTTTTATGTACAATTCTTACCTCCAAAGTATATTTTTAGTGTATATTTTTTTATATACAAGTCGTCGAATATCGTAATTCCTTAATTTCTTACGTTTAGGCGGCTTTTGGCATTATTTTTCACCAACAAACTTAGTTTGCTAAAGTATTATAAAAAGCTTAATGGCTCTTTAATATAGTAATCGATATATTAAAATATTTTTAAGTTACGTTAGAAAATTTACGTACCTTCCAAAGGACAGATTTTTTTAAATTAGATGAACGCAAATCTAAGCTTTCGTTGCACGATTTAAGATCAAAGCATATGTTAATTGGATGCATCTGAAAAAGTTGCGAAAAACAACCAAAGATAAATTGCAAAGATCGAATGCATTAGTAAATCTTAATTTCATGAAACTATAAGTGGTTTAGAACTTTAGACAAATAAAAATTAATCGTAAATAGGTATGCTTTAGGTTTTATTGGCTCATTAAAAAAGATGCATTCGTTTAAATCGATTTCACCTTCAGGAAAGGTTAAGTTATTCCAACTGTTGATATTAAAAAGATGTTTCAGCTAAATAGGATATGACAAAATTAGGTTGAGCTGCGCTCGAGTTGGCAACTTTTAGAAAACGTAGGTGATATTTAATTTTCCATTTAGACATATTATACTATAATGTTATTTATTAAGGTACGATTTTTTGTAGGTAAGCAAAAACTACGATGTACTACTTCTTTGCTACAATTTTTAAACTTTTTTATCACGTGAAAATATTACTATGGTAATCTGACTAGTTAGCATCCGTTACTTGAATTAAAAAAGCAGCAATAAACGTCTTTAAGGAAATAATCGGGAAAATATTAATAACATTTATACAATGACTGGTTGGGTATATATAAACATATAACCTTTAAATTCATGCAATTTGAACTTATATATCGCATCTATATTTTAATTAAAAAACCCAACTTTGGTTTATTAATTATGAGACGTTATCAATAATTTATTAAATAAGTTATGGTTATTGATCATACATCATGTTTACCGATTCTCGGGTCAAATTGTAACTAATATTTTTTTTTTAACTTCAAAGTTATTTTCTAATCTTCTAATTATTATACATATTAATATTAATGAATAATTCAAGAATATAATATATCTTGTAATTTTTATTTAATATCCTCTGATGTAAACATGTTATAATCAAATTATACCAAAACGGGATAGGTGTAAATTACACGCCAATCAACGTCTCAGAATCTAATTGCAGTATATTAGGGTGTTATGATATTATAATTACATTGCAAAATGCAAGTCATGGCGGATCCACTGACCTATCATTCGATATTAACAATTTAAGCGTCTCAAATTCATAATTTAACGTAAGCTACCTGAACGGATGCGAACAATTATGGAAATTATATTGAAATACACAGAATGAATCAGACGATGACAGAATAACTAAAACTAGAATTTTAAATTAAAAATGCTGGCTTTTAAAAGGTCAATAAAAACCAAAGTACAAGTTAAGTAATTCCTATTAGCTGATATCGATATATTATTTCGTGAAGCGCAAAGTGATTTTTTTTTAAGAATGTTACTTGCGAATTTATAAAATTTTAGTAAAGTACAAAATTTGTATGGAGAAGTGCCGAAAGTGAAAACATATATACTAATAATAAATCAAAAGTGTATAATGTTTCTTACTCTAATGTAACAAAATATATCTTTTTATTTCCGCGTGAATTTCAATGGGAAATCATCTATCAATTTTTTTATTTTTTTATGTCTGTAGTAGGCATAGCTATACAACTTTCTTTAAACACTGGTATTGCCTGTTAAAATGAGTGGTTATTTAAACGTGGTTTATCTTTATGTAAGAGCAAATCATTGCATAATTATGTAAACCAACAGGTAGAGACCGTTGCGTGTCTATGGAGTTTTGAAATGTCGTAATGGGAAGCCGAGATTATAAAAAGCCAAAACGCGTTAACTGTTTCATTCTTAATTTTACGTCATTGATACTTTTATTGTTAATTTTCTTTTATTTTTTTCTAGACCAAGTGAGTTAGGCTTCATTTTAAGTATTATTTATGATTTTAAATCATTGAAATTCTAAGATAGGTGTTGCCATGTAAGTTTATTTTCCAAAAAGGCTCTTAAGTTCTGCCTACATATAAATATAGGTTACATGTCTATTTATTATACATTTTTTTATACAATAGAAGGGCAAGCGAGCATACAGTTCACCTATAGTAAGCAATTTCTGTCACTCATGGACACCTCAAAAGACTAATAGATCTAGAAGACACATTGCCAACCTTAAGACCTTATCTATATAACATCATTTATGTTTTTTAGCGACGGTAAACTGCCGGTCTTATTTTATTTTTACTTCGAGTATTCGGAAATTCACAGATTGAAATCGAAACGAGCATAGCACTTTACGAATTTCCCATCTATGACCGGATCATCATACTTATTAATCTAGCAGATATTTTGTCAATGTATACGAAAGTATATATAAGTTCCTACAATAGCAACATAACTTTTTTGGGGTTAATCGACGACCTATCATTTTTAACTTAAGTTTCACTGATAGACTGTTAATAAGAAGCAACACAAGCTATTGTTAGTTCATCACCAGTTCTATACATACGGAAAAAAGGGGAAATCCCGCTTATTGCTTATGTACATAGTAATGATTTCTAAATATTATTTTGTTTTTAATTATTAAAACCATAATCTTTCGCGTAAATTCTTTTCAACGTAAGCGGGCCTTTCTGTGTCTAGATTATAGTCACTCAAAATTGTCCGTAACATTAAGGATTCCGCTAGTAGGTATTTTACCTAACATGGTAAAATAGGACTAGTTGAAATCTACATTTCAATTACCTTATTCAGGAATTATTTTTGAACTGTAATAGTGCGAATTTTAAATAATACTGACTTTTGTTGAATGTAACATAATCGTAAACAAAATTATACGGAGAACGCACGTTATGCGACTTTATTCCCTTATATGTTTTATGTGCAATACTTGAAATAAATGAAACCGGTAAACCGTGGAGTTTGACAAGTATTTTGTGTATATAATAAATTAACTTCCGCAATTTAAAACCACTTTGAACAGGTTACTATTAAATGGATTTCAATTAAACACACGGAGTTTTGACCGCTGATATAATTTATATATTACTTGGAATACGTAATTTTTAATAATTTTAATAAGTTAAATTAACTAGCTGACCCGTGAAACTTCGTCTGCGCCATATAAGATTAGATACGATGATAACTACAGGTTACAGCGAGTCAATTTTAAAAGTTAGTCATACACTCGTATTGCCGCGGACTTTATAGTTAGCGCGTTCAAGCAAACGAAGTCTTTAGCTTTATTGCATAAGTACAGATATTCGATCACTTCCATCATCACTTCCAAAACTCCTAATATATAATAAACTAGTAAAATTTATGTTGCCTTGTTGAAGAAAAATCATTATTAGAATAGAAGAATGCATCCACGTAACAAATAAGATTTCACGCAAATTCAAGCATGAGAAAGTATTTAGAATTTTGGCTGAGACCGTTACCATCACCTATCGTATTTTACTGCGCTTAAATCTTGTCTATAAAAAATCCTAATCAGTACTAAATACCGATATTTGTCCCATCAAACACTCAATTTTTGTTGTATTACATTAACTGGTGTAAAACAATGTATTTACATTGATAGTGATCTTCCTTTTCTAATAACGTTTTAATATTACTTAATGTGCAAGAATTACCAAATAACACTTATTATAATAACATTATGGAGCAATGTTGCAAATATTTTGAAACATAAATTATTTTGCTTGTAACATCATGAGACATGGTATGCCAACGCTCCGCTGTGTCGAAAGTCTTGTTATGATGCATTGTTAGTTCAGGTCTTGTTATCGCGAACAATTACTTCCAACAACCAATTAAAATTGAAAAAATATGTTTAAGGATCATACAATTTGGATAGCTTTTTGAAGAATTATTGAAATAATTCCCTAGTTAATAAAATTATTATATATACATACTAGCCGACCCCGCAAACGTCGTTTTGCCACATAAAAATACGGGTTGACTGTAGAGGGGTGAAAATTGGGGGTTATATGTATTTTATATGCTGTATCATAAAAAATAGAAATTAAAAATTTTGTCCAAAAAATAAAAAAAAATTAGGGGTGGACTACCCCTAACATTTAGGGGGGATAAAAAATAGATCTTGGCGGATTCTCATAAATACCGGATAAGCACAAAAAATGTCATCAAAATCGGTCGAGCCGTTTCGGAGGAGTTCAGTTCGAACACCGTGATATGAGAATTTTATATATTAGATTATATTACAATATCGTGATGTAGTGAAAGGTCTAAATATATAAAGAAATAGTCGATTTTAAATTGAATTAATATTTAAATCTAGTATATATGTCTTATAATTAACTTACCTACTTAATTAATGTAATTTAAGTAAAAAATAGCCTCGGTTTTTTATTTCTTCCAAACTCCATCTTAAACATTGCTTATCTTTAAATATATCGAAGATAATTAATTAGGTTGTATATTATATACATACTTCCGTAAAAATATCTGAAAGATAGTGAAAATCCTTTCAATCGGCTAAGCGAGGACGGCAACTTTGTTTTTAGAGGTAATAAGTAATACTGAAAACAGTTTATTAATATTGTCTATTTATTAATATCACTTCATATCAATAAGGTATTAATTTAATAATTAAGGCAGTTATCTAATATATATAATTATATTATCGTAACAGTCATTAAGTAATAAATAAAATGAAATGGTTACATTTAAACACAATCACCTCAAAGTAATGTTTTTTGCAGAAATTGATTTTTAAATAAGAAACCAGTGTAATAAGTGTATTAAAGTGTTCAAAATGATTCATCAATACTTAATAGTGTTTTTAATGGTTATGAGCTGTATAGCTGATACCAAGACTGTCAACTACCAATCACCACTTGGCAACTTTGGAGGAAAAACAGGTAACATAAATTTAATTGTACGTCTAGAGTCGTACGTAGAGAGTATATGCTTGTTGAACAAGTATGTATAAATATAATAAGTTATAGACAAAAATCGAAATATCAGAAATGCTATAACTCTAACAATGTTGCATAAAAATATATTCTCAGAATGGCGCCAAATAAAGGAAGAACCGACAACAATGGCGTTAGCGTACCTTGGCTTTTGTTACGATCTTTTGATACACCCCCAAGAAAACTTGGCTAGGGTCAAGTTATCTTAATTTCTTTTATCGAATGTACGTGAAAACTGATCGCCAAAATATAACCTCTTCTTTTCAAATTTTCTTTTGAAACTTTCAATTTGAAGTTTAAAATATTTGGCTTCAAAGATTCATTTAAATTATAATTAAATTCGCCTTAATCAAATTTAAAATTAAATCATAAATGAGCTAACTTTATTCAGAATAACTTAGCTGAAAATCGCACACTATCTTAACAAAAAACATTTTGACCAGAATATCAATAAGTAAAATACCAAACTCCTTATACACATCAAAGGAGATGTATTAAGTATGTATTAGGTATTATTTTTTACTATCTAGTAATATAGATCGTATTAAATATTATCTCTAGTTCTTTCTAAAAATTATAAAAATGCCTCCTGAAAATCATCTTTTGGATATATAAAAATTATTGAAAAACTTCGTAGGATTTGAAATGGTTATTTTGTGATGACATTACTTTTCGTTTTAAATAAAGAAATCGTTATCGATTTGATTATTTTAATTCACAAGCCAGAGTATCATTGCATTTCAGCAATTCATTTTTTGAAAGCGCGCGTGACCTCGGAAAGTGAAAGACAATAAATCGGATATCTTTAAATTCAGTGTCATTGCATACTGTATGAATCATTGAAAAGTAAAATCACTGTTATTGGAAGCATCACCGTTATACCCAAAACGTAAACTTAAATATTGTGTGTGTGGTTTTCTTTAGAGCTCAGAAAAGAATTATTATTCTGTTTTATGGAGATGTTAATATTTCTCTAACCAAGATTCACTTCTAATAAAATTAAAAATGGATGACAGTGATTTATTAGAGTATTTTATGATAAGGTATTGTTAAAAAATTAATTTCTGCGTATACTGTAAGGATGAAAATTGAATTAGAGGGCTTTGGAGTCTAGCGGTCGGATAAAGGAACCACGACGCCAGAGCATCGGATTCGAATCCCGGTCGGAACGCAGTTGCATAATTATATTTGTGTATTGTGTTCTGCATCTGGCTGGACGAGTGTTTTTATCTCAGGTATTTCGTATTAAATGTGGTGTGAGGAACTCTTAATAAATTATATTATAAGTTCCATTCAAGTCACGTGTCACATACATATATTCATAGATGAAAATGTCGTAAAATGCTGTATGCGTTTCTATTTCAGTCTATGAATTTCCGTATACTCGAAATAGAAATAAATAAAGGCGACAGCAGAACATCATTTAAATTACAAACGATGGAATATGACTAAGACCATATGGTTTGCGATACATCTCCTAGATCTACTGGCCTCACTTGTCTTCCTATGATATAAAAAAAGTAATTCTGCTTAATTTTTTTAATCAAGATCGAAATTCTCTATATATATATGGAATTCTAAATATATTAGAAGAGAATTTCTAAATATATATATTTATTGGGTGATATGTAATAATAATACTTATTATTAAGACCTTAAATCATTTCTTCAAAAAATTAAACGTGTCTTTGTCATTGAATTATGTTAATGATAAAGCTGTCAAATTTGAATAATATATATTAACACTATCGGATATAAGACATTACATAGAATAATATTTAAACTACGTCATTAGGTTACTATAATTAAAATTTCAAATATCTGTTTTAATTACAAACAAGTATCTCGAAACGTCTTATATCATATCCCAGACAGAACAATAGATATTTTTCCCAACCATAGACTACGAAATGACCTGTACACGTAATCTTTTTTAGAAATAATAAGTATAAAGGGAAAAATAATATAAAAAATATTAGTAATCGGTTTCTTTGTCTGTAAAAAATAAACCCGCTATACACCAATAACAAATTAAAATTAACAATGTTATTGATATTTAAAGATTTTAAAATAGAAAATTACATCATGGTACAACAAAAACTTACCTAGTATTATATTACAGGTGATTTTTTTGTAGGAAATTGAATATTTTATTAAATTTTTATGCTTACTTTGACAGATATGAACAAAAAGGCTTTTTTATAAACAGATCTTTAAAAATTACACTCATTTTTATATCAATAATGGCTATTCTCATAAACCTTAGACAAACAAAATATGAAAATGCTGAGTAATAAATTTAAAATATCGAATTTCAGCGGGCATAGAAGGCATTAAAGACAAAATTAGGTATTTCGGTGACCATAGAATTTTCAGTTCAATTAATGGCATTCACATTGACAAAACAACTGTCTTCAAAATATTAATTCAGCTGTTTCTATGAAATTATTATAGTATTTTTTAAGCTATTGCTGTAAATAGTATATCTAATCCAAAGAAAAATTATGAATAAACTCTAACCTTTTAAATGTTTGTTGTATTAATTAGAACTTTATATAACCTCCCAATTTTAGCATATCTATTACACATACTACGTAGTTTTTGTGACCTTTGATATAAATGAAGTATCTAACGATGTACGGAACACGCATTGTGCAAGAAGAACTTGCACTTGGCATAGTTTTAACAATTGAAGGTCACTTACACGCAATGAAACTTGCAAAATACATTTAGATTGATGAAATGTGTGTATTGATAATATATGACCACCTCCATAAATCAAGTTTTATGAATATTTAATTGATTCGCTGACTGATTGGTTAATTACGCTAAATCACTGAGCATACGTGTATTTAAAAACACATTAAAGTATTCAATAAAATAATGAACACTTTAGTGAATATGTGATAGTAATGTTTAGATAATTTTAATATGAGAAAATAATGTGGTGTTTGAGAAGCAATTGCTAAGTTGTACCTACTTAAGATACAGGTGTAAATTTATGATAAGTTTTAAAATTATGTTCAATGAAACTTATTTTATTTATACCGATGTATATATATAACTTTGCTGAATACTATTCATATTTTTGGATGTTTTTGATTATTGAGTAAAAATTATACCTAAAATTATATATCTCTTTATTTTTGTAGTAATATTTTAATAAAACAATGAAAAATATTATTAAAAATTAGTTCGTTTCCTTTACATTCCGCTCATTTTATCTGTGAAATCACGTGATTTGCAATATTTGATTTATAGTTCGATCCATAGTATCGGTCCGAGGTTAAATCAACAACAAACAATCAAGCTTTCGTATCTATTAAGAATGTCCAACTGCTAATTCGTGACATTGCTCTTAACCTAGGAATCAATTTGAGTTTTTGAGACAATTACATAGTCGATCATTTTTTATATTAATTTCCAAAGAGCAGAGATTATATAAAAATATATACTCGTATGTTCCTGTATATAATTAATATGCTATGTATTATTTTTTTAGATTGTTCGAGCTGCAATGAAGACGATCTTGGTGTTACACGTTGGACAATGCCACTATTAAAAAGCGGCGAAAAGAGATACTATCTAGGAATATTCTTTAAGGTAAACTAGATTTATTTATATAAAGAAGCAATCGTAACAATGCAACCTTTTAAACCAGGAAGTAATTATTCGATTTATATGTCATAGCGGATTACGAAAAAGTATTCTACTCGATTTAATTTAATGAGAACCGCCTTTGTTTAATCGGAATACTCAAACTTATAACTTTGGATTTAAATTTAACGTAATTAGGAGACGGCAAGGAAAAATAAGTAAAAAGTTTAATGTACAAATACAATTTTATTTATTTCTTATTAAGATATTATCAAAACTTTAATAGCATTCCTCGGCACATAGGTATCAAATAATTTAATGTCATTATTGACATTTTAAACTAATACCGCATCCTTTTAAGTTTTTTAATCCTAGTGAGTAATAGTCGTGAACGGGCGCAGATACATCTTAGTTGTTATTTTTCGTTTAATTTTACGATTCCAAATCCTGTCTGCAAAATATTAAGATGATTCATCTTTAGAACGTACACATTATAAATAAATATAATAAAGGTTCGAACAAAGAACATGAAAAACAATAATTATCTGTTGTTTGTTTTTTTTTTTTGTTTATCTTTTATATATGCATGAGAGCCTGATAAGACTGAGTAGTGATCAAAATGCTTTCAAATCATTAGATGATAACGCAGTCCTTATACAGATTCTATTTAATTCTAAAAAGAGTTAATATTTACGAAATAATTTTGCATACTTGGATACATGGGTATAAAATTTCTTTAAAAATTTACATATTAATGTCTAGGCTGGAGGTCGAACGATTGCAACTGGTCTTTTAAAGCAGAGTTCAAGAGGTTAAGTATGTTATAAACGATTGCTACGTACTAAATCTGTTGACATTAAATAGTAAAATTAGAGCATTTTTATAGTTCCTAACCGATAAAACAATAACGTCATTTGCGTAAATGACGTTATTGTTTTATAGGTTTAACGTCTTGAGATGATACGAGCAATAGCCAAAACGATGATTCGTGCTACTGTATGTAATCACATTTTTATTATTATGCAATGCTTATTAATGTCTACGACATTATGACGCGGACATTTTCTACAAATTTTCTCTCTATGAATGAATCACACCCACTGTTTATTTAGAGTGCTAGGCGACCTATATAAAAACACTTTACACTCACAACACCAATTTATTGATTAATTCTATGTGAAACCAATTCAATGTTTAACATCAGTTCAATAAGTATTATTACTGAACACAATCTCAAATTTTATTCATATTATTAGATCCATTTTCACAGAAAGCATTATCTATACCTAACATAAGAATATTGTCCTATTTTATCAAGTGATTCTGTTACCTTGAGTTTGTAATCACTTATAATAAGTAAAATATGATAAGAAGAATATGTATTTGATGCCACTTCACTGTTGAAGGATAATCAACATAGTATTATATTTTTCGTCATACTTATCGTAGATGTGCTAACTTTCACGGTAATCAGTCAAACGATCTCCAAGTTTATCGATATATATTTTATATAAGTTTTGATACGAAATTGGTCGTTATTACCCTCATCGGCCATGTGGGCAGATAATATGATTTCATAAGCTGTACCTAACTTGTAACTGTCCACAGAATGGTGATCTTAAACGTTTGCAGTGAAACAATGGGCGGTTAACCTACATAACTGTATCGTACTGAGCACATCACATTGATAAATCGTACATAATAAACTAGAAGATTAAATAACAATAAGAAAGCTGTGCTTTAGACACATATGTATAAGTAAAATACGAGATGAGTGTCAACAATAGATGTAAAGGAACTATTAATATTAAAAATATAAAGTAATGCTTGATGAGAGATCTTCATAAATCACAACTCAAGCCGTCTTGATCGCGTCAGTTTTTAAACAGTACCGGCCCCTTCGTTTAGGGGCTACATCGTCACAGACAAATATTAAACACGTTAAACTTTGAACAGCTCGGTTCGAAAGTAAGAATTACAAAAATTCTTTATCTTTGTATAAGCTGATGTTTTTATATAAGCTTTAACATTTATACTTTTTAATTTTTATACTATACATGCATTGAATAATAATTGTTTTTCTGTTTTGTTGGATAAAACACTGATGCTATATAAAAACAATATAACATCGTTACAGTCTTAAGGTAAGGTCTTAGAATTTTTGATTGTTGAAATCTCATTACAAGTTCCTATTAAATTTTAGTAAAATAAACTTAAGGTGTTTTTCCATTTCTTTAAACTAAATTATCTATAAAAATGGATTTTGCAAGGAGTCGTGTTCCTTTCCACAAAATTACCTCCGATGTCGATGGACCGGAAGAACATGGCGGGCGAAATGCAAAATGTAGCGGAAATTTCAAACTGACCACAATTTCACACCTTCTCTCTTATTGCGATCCGTTCGTGTACTTCAATAACGACTTTAAACAGAAGGCAAATGTTATCGGGATAAGAAAAATTAATCTTATATTTTCCACACGATTAATCCCAACAAAACATATATACTTTATTTAATGTTCATTTTTACTGTCGTCGTTCCTCTTAATGTAACGCTAATTCTTATGATGAAACGGGTTTTATTTTATCTATATCAAGAATAAAAATAAATACGGGCTTAATGACCTAATAGTTTTATCATACACAGTTCAAAAACTCCTATTAACGCCTTTTACCGTTATTAAAACTTGATTTTTATTAATTTGGAAAAATTTCGCGACCCATTCTATTTTATACGATCCAATTTCGTTGTAAATTATTTAAATGTATATATATTTTGTTTATTGTTATTTTATTTCTATATCAGGTTTCCTTTTAAAAATCTGTTTTCAAAAAGTAAGCATGAGGCATTAGTATATCAATAATAATGGAGAATTTAAATAACTTAGGAATTAGCAGAAAGTCGACAACTTGGATATGGATAGACGTAACTGAAGCAAACTATCTTATACAATGTTTGTTTTCCCAATATATGTTTATCCTTAATTTTTATATGGCATTCACACATGATCGTCAAGCTGGCGGAATGGTAAGACCCGTCAGTTCTATGTATATTCAATGTCACGAAGTCGACTTATTTATTTATTTCAAATGTTCGGAAAATTCATGGACATAAGCCGTAAAGCGTATTACTTACGAATTTTCCAACTACATACTCGTATAAACAGTTTACGACCCGCACGGACTTTCGATGTAACTCGCTGTCATGATGTGCATATAATAATATTATAGCCGCGACCTCTTGCTGTACCACAATGTATTGCTAAACAAACAAGTTTCACATAATTATACAATATACCTTTTTTTTTTAATTCTATCATATTATCTACTTATTTACCTGCTAAAGCGGTATTTGTTGAGCGATTATATTAAAAAAATATTAACGAATAATATTATTCTCAACTGCATGCCTAACTCTACATAATGGTTTGATTATATATTGTAATATTATTCAAGACATTAAAAACAAATAAAAAACTTCAAATGTCAATACCCATTCTATGCCATTAATAGAATAATTAATTGCTGTTCGTAATGTATCATGGAATTCGAACTAAGTTCGCTGAACTTCAAAGGAAGTCTGGTTTCGTTGTGATATTTAAAGAGATGTTTTATAAGTAAAATAATCTCAAAAACATACTTAATATTATACATTTCAATAATGGAGTTTAAATTGAATTACATGTTTATAATTTTTTTTTGCTTATTTGGCAAGTTGTCTGTCAATATTTTATGGTCTGTATCCAGGGAACGTTTAAGGCATAAAAGTAGTCTGTTTACCAACGCTTAAAAACAAATATTTTATTTATACAAAGGAAGCTCGGTCTCCCAAGAACATATTACATAAGTTGCGGTTCTATCAATATTAATTTAATAAATTAACCACAAACATTCCTTACACAAAAGCAATAGCTAACCGAACTTTTATTACTTTTCATTAGAATCTAATTTACACTCCAACTTACACAACTGCAATGTGGTTATACGACACTTCGCGAGTAACTAGTTTTTAATGACGAAAACTAATCTACTGTCGCACTGGGGAAAGTAGGTCTTTATAATTAGACACTTTAATGATACTCAAACAATAAAAAATCTTCACGTTTTGTATTCACAGCACCTTACTTATGCCCCCAATTGGTCAAAGCGGAAGCACCTACTGGTATTATTTTATAAGATTGTATATACGCAGCAAAAAAAAAATAAAAAAACTTTGGAATTAAATAGAAACTTAACTTGTTGTTTTGAATTCTAAACGTTGTTTTTGAGGATACGTTTGTAAAGTAATGATTTGAGTTCGAAGTATTTTTCAATTCAGCTATAATTATCTCTGACATTATTGGAACTGAATAATTATTAAATATTCTTCGCGGTATAACAGAGAAAGTGGTAGTTGCGAGTAAAGCCCCATACACGCTAAAATCTACTATCCCTTCGACTAACCAAAAGAATCATGGACACCGGTTATTTAAACTATAAAATAAACCCATTACTTTCTATTGCATTTCAGGCGAACTGGTTCAAAGCTCAACAGTATTGTAGATTCCATGGAATGCATCTCGCATCCATCTCTTCACAGGAAGAGAACGACAGACTAGAGAAATACGTCAGAGAGTCAGGTATCTTTATTTCTTAAGACATTAAGAAAAATACTTCAAAATTAAAAAAAAAATCCTAAATTCCTCTAGCCGCAGTTCTTATTATCCATTATTTTCATAGCCTTTGTTTTAAATTATTATTAACATTAGTAAAGATAAAATCAAACTCGTTTTATGCGTCACATAAACAGCGACCTACTTCAGGTCACAGATATTCTTCGGCCTAAGCCGTGAGGGTAAAGACGGGAATTAAATGTATAATTCCATTAATTTACCTAGTCAAACAAATAAAACTTTTAAGCTAAATTAAAATAAAATTTCCAATCCATAAAGAATTAATTGGAATACAACACGCCTCATTACAATTCTATATTAAAGAATTTCATATAATATAGAACATTAAATTTCCAGGATACGGCCGTGAACACTTCTGGACATCAGGCACTGATTTGGCCGAAGAAGGCAACTTCTTCTGGATGGCAAATGGACGACCTCTCACCTTTGTCAATTGGAACGCTGGGGAACCGAACAACTTTAGATACGAGAATGGAGAAGAAGAGAACTGCTTAGAACTCTGGAACAGAGACGACAAAGGCTTGAAGTGGAACGATTCTCCTTGTTCGTTTGAAACTTTCTTCATATGTGAAGTTAGATCTGATTGATGTACATAACTGTTTAAGTTGGACACGATACATAATATTCATTATTACGTACGACATATTTTAATTGCGCTATTGAGGAATGTTATAATTAGTGTTGTTTCGTTGTATAACTTTATTTCTTTATAATCTCTTGCAATATTGATGTTGGCACTTTGTGATGCATTTTCAATTCCTCTTTCTGAATGGCTAGCTACTGAGTAATTGTTTGGGAAGTTATTACCAATCACCGAAATATTGCTATTTTCAACTACGGTTTGTAGATTCTGTCATCTTTCGTATTAAACCACAAAAGCAAGTCTTGTACAAGTTTATGCCGTTCAATTACTAACTCAGTTAAGAAAGAAAACCAATACTTATCAAAAACCAAAATAGTTTTTTTAATTATAGAAAGGCAGTCATTTCTGATTAAGAAAACAAAGTTAGTTTTAAAGGTCGATGTAAATATGAGAAATGCTTCTTGTACAGCTGCATTAATACAGTGTATATTATATTAAAGATATATAAATACAAGTTATGTTGTCACAATAAATGAATAAGGCCTTTAACAATATCACTTTGTATCGTGTCTTGCGTTATCTAAATTAAATTTGTTTTGTTGTGATATAAGAGTAGTGTGCTAGATGTAAATCTTCTATTTGAAACGATTAATAGAATTGTTTACGGTCAGTACAGGCCGTTACAATTTGTTCTTGCACATGGAACAAATTGTAATGCTCGTAGTTTAGTATGTTATTTATTTGTATTCGATTGAAAATCGAACAATCGTAATGCCAATACTTCAGTTGATTTCAAAAGTTTATATAGATAAAACATCTAGATATTCGAATTTTAAATATTTATAATTTTAATTCGAAGAACAGAAAAAAAGTTTGTCTAGAATAAATCATGTTTAATACTTATTTCAGTTTTCGTAGTAAAGTGTTGGCAGTACAATAAAAATTGTATGTATCATTAAAATTATAATGTGGAAATCAAAAAAACATAGATTAGTCGTAACAGTCACTGCCGTATGATCTTGTTACCCGAGCCCTGCCACGCTCGACGGACGTAAGTCCATAGTCAAACATAGTGTTAGTACAAGTTACCTTTTGTAAAGATAGTTTTAAGTAAAGTAAAAACTAATTCTTTTTATATTGCGTTTCCTTCATTTCTCATAACATTCGGCCATACGGAGTTCGATGCCCGAACATATGTTTATGATAGCCAACGACAATCGATCATAAGCCTTAATGAATTACGTTTAATTTTAATAAACACCTCAACCACATGATATCCTATATTCTAAAATACTATAATTTACTTTTTAATAAAATAAGCGAATTTAAACGCATTATGTCTTATTCAATTTTGCAATTACTTTAACATATAGTATATAAATAACTTTAATGTATTATTTAAATTTGTGGTACTCGCAGGAGTATAAGACACAATTCACCTTTTTATCTATAAGAGACAGTTCATGACTTGGACAAAATTGTAACAATTAATAAATATAATAAATTACAGTAGATAAATCAAGATCTATACCAGAAAATTATCAAAATGTTAGAACTTTATATAGAAAAAATCGGGACGAAAAGCCTTAAAAACATAATTCAAACAAAAGATACGTCTTGGTATACGGGCTCTAAACTTAATTCGCTGTTGTCAGCATATAAGTTAAACCTCATTTGCAATCGGAAATGTCTATTTACCCCGGTGGCGGTCTCTTCAAGCCAGCTTGTTTCCGGTGCCGTCTAAATAAGTTACTTTGTAAGAAGGTTTCGTTTTACATTTAAAGCTGAGTGGAGCTTCTCTTTATGTAATTAGTTGCTTGATTTAAATTGAATTTCTTTAAAAAATGGCTTCCAGTTTTAATTGTAACAAAATAATTAACTTTTTAATATTAATTAGTAAGATGATACACCTGCCCACTTTTTTTATCACAACGTGGGCAGAATTTACATAAAATCCTATTTAAAACATTGAACACTGTAATATCAACAAACAAAGTTAATAGAAATATTAAAATAATATCTTCGTTTTATTAAACGTAAATATATATTTATCGCTTGCACAAAATGTATAACGATTAAGGCTATGATTTTCTTCTTTTCCAAGTATGCATGTTTCCCGTTGACATCACATACACAAACTTTGTATGAAAAGTAGAGAATTTTGAATATTAATTTTCGCATGAAAAAGAGCCTATTTGAATACTTGTAGATACCGGTACCTTTAATATCGTCACCCCTCGTGTCGGAACTATACATGCGAGGGGTGAAATGAAAGGGTAGCTTATTCATTTCATGTGACTCACTCATAATGTAATCTATATATAAAAAAAAATGTTTTAATCGAATAGGCTTTGAGGTCAGTAAAGGCAGTAATGTTTTTTTTAAATATTAAAAAAAAGAAATAAACTACTAAATAATGATCAATTTTGCACTCAGTATGATAAACTGTATAAAGTTTATTTTATGGGCTATTGCGATACTTCGAGTATAGTTAGCATATTATTGTCACATTACATTTTAAAAAAGAATTTTAAAGATGAGAAATTCGTATTTATGTTATAAAACAGCATGGAATGGGAACACCTTTACGGCCGTGCTAACGCCAGAAAGTAGACAGGAAATAAAAGAATAATGTTCCCATAAATACTACAATCCTACAAAAGCAATGGTGACCAATATTTATTGGAGTCAATAGCTGCTTTTGTAGAGAATAAAGTTTGCAACATAAAGCCACTACTACTCACAGTATAGCGAAATATCACTTGTAGTTTATATAAATCGAACTGGCTCGCCCATAATTTCCTGAACACATGCAATCTGTGTTACCCTCTCAAACGAATCGATTTGTAGAGGCCGCTGTGAAATATTCGCAGAACGTCCAATTCGATATCTTTCCGTCTGGTACCCTTCAAATAAAATTAGCAGGGATCGTGTCAAATTGACGATGCTCTGGCGAGATTTACGTACGTATGCAAAGATCTTTTTATATTACACTAGGTGTGGTCCCCTCTGCGGTTTTTATCTGAGGTGATTTTAGGTCTATGTTTTGATGATGACGAAGATAAAACATAGAAGAATAATTGATGATATATCCTACCAATTGACTGAGCAAGAAGCTTCACTTTTAGCCTTGAATAACCGTCCCAAAATTGTCATAGTTTGTAAAATTGTCATTAGGATTAACATAATTCATTTTAATAAAACTAAGTGGGGTGTATCATATATAAACATAAACAAATATAAACATGTTCATCTGGTAGCACGCTTGCAACAAAAATTGAACAAAAGCAAAGTACATTTCAACGCCCTTCGTTATTTTATTTTTAACCAAGAGAAAACTTCACAGTACATAGGTGTAATTATTTTTGTCGCCATTAACGAACGGAATCCGCGCTTTCCTCTTGCGACACAATGAAGCCCTTATGTATGACCTTAAAAATCACCCTGAGGTCGGACTGTGGCAGAAATTGTTCTCTATTGTTGATTTAAGTATAAACGTATTAAACTTTCATAGTCAAATTTAAGCAAGTGCTACGGCGTAGTTATATTGTAGCTAATGAATAAACTAAAAATATTATCAGGATCTACGTCGTAGTGATTGTAGATATCAAAAGTATTCATTACATTCTTAATATGGCTGTAAATATTTTTAATTTTAGATAAAAGTATATTTTCTTGTAACATTTAAAAATGTAAGAAACACACAAAGTAACTTTCGCATTTTGAATATTGATGTATCAATGAAGATTTAAAGATTCAAAACTAGCGCTTACATCAATATTAGGACACTAGGCGACGAAAATAAAATTTCAAATTGCCTTTTTTTAATAACCAATATAGTAAAAGGTACACGTATGAATCCTTTAAGTCTGTAACCAATCAAAATCGTGACGTAGCAACGAGTGAGGGCTTAACCTAAAAAGGCAAAAAGTACTCACATGCCTGCATAATGTGTTCGCTGTGACAATGTCCTGAATAGTACACGACTAGGTGACGCTAGAACAAGCTCTTTCACACGTTTCATATTCAATGCTTTTATAAAGCCCATAGCTTATGAGGTGCCTATTCCATTGAACAATAATTATGACTAAACAAAAGGCAAAGTATCGCCTCTTAAAGAGTGTTTAGATTATGTACCTACACACATAAAAGCTTACAATATATAATTGAAAAATTGTATTAAAAAAATACGTCACATAAATTTAAACATAATATGATAAATGAAATATAACGAAAGAAAACATTTCATTTATATATATTGAATTTACAGAAAGTAATAAATATAGCGAATTTTAACAATCTTCCCGAAGCTCCCAAAATGTTACTAATAAAACTTCAACCCTACAAATTTCATTTCAAGAAATTATGCATTATTTTTCTATTACGTCGACTACTAAACAGTTTTAGATGGTCACATGAAATCTTATTACTGAACTAGTATGCGGAGGTGACTTAATTTGCTTATTATATGTTGCTATTTAAATGAAATTTTAAATACATCAAATCAACATTCATTTGATATTTTCAATAATATCACCAGGGAGTTGTGTGACGATAGGTAATTTGATGAAAAATGATTATAATCTATAAGGCGCTCAACACAGACAACATTTACATAATTTCACCCATTAATAAAGGATATATATTATATTGTAGACTCGTAGAGAATCAAAAAAAACACAAATTGTAAGCGTAATAAATCATAGTGACTCTATAATATTTTTCATTAAGTACAATTAACATAATAAAATCATGATAGAATAAAGTAGTGAATACATAGCATTACCTAATTTCATACGTATTTTCACAATGAAAATATCGCAATCTTTGTAGAAAAATAAAACTGAAAATTCTATAAACACCGCATTTAATGGAAACTTCAGAAAATGTACTGTACAAAGTCCTTATATTGAACAACAAAATTTCCAGGCAGAGTTCAACGTTACAGTTTGCGTTCTACAAACGAACGCCTGCCAATATGTTGAGTGGCGATACCGCGATACCTACTCTCTTTTTGTTGCCAGCCATTGACATGCTGTGTTGTCTAGTAACACGATTTTACGAATATTATTGTAGAATAGTAAACTTAGTCACCGAAACGTCACTACAAATTAATTACAATTCGCTGGCTTGTATCCAATCCTTATAATTAATATTCGAAATAAAAAACGATTATTCGAAAATAATTACAAGACTTCGTATTGGATAGAACGACTTCGGTCTAATGAAATATTACGCTAAATTGAAACATTTCTACAAAAGACGTTTACGTACATTATTACATTATTATTAGTTTACGTACTTATTACATTTATATCATACCAAAAGGATAATATTATTGTAAATTATAAATGAGAAGATTATTGATCTAGCTACCTAGTTAAAATTAAACTAAATCTGAAATAAAAACAATTGATTATTGAAATTTAAACAAGTATTTTTCCAAATATTATTCAATATTCTATTTTTAAAGTGAAGAATGTTTAAGGACCTGTCTTTAATAACATTCTAAATTTAGGAACACCAGTCTGACCTCTGACCTTTGACGGCGTACAAAATTCAATCCCGAAATCCCTACGCGATTCAACATACCTACTGGCAGAAAATTACTGAACAATTTATAATGTGGGGATAGCAATGTTTAATGAGAACATTGTATTACTGAAGTTAACGACCTTTTAATCAGACTGAAGCCAAACAATTACTTCTTGGTATCGTACGCATAGTAATAATTCTTAATTCTCATAATACCATATATCACGTAATTAAAACTAAATATTAATTAAAACTTTATGATCACAGCAAGGTTATTGCAGCCGTGGCTTAGCGGTTTATGTCCTAAGTCCGAAGAATCCGGGTTCGAATTCAAGAGCAACAACATTAAAAACTGTGTCGGCTGACCCAAGGACAAAATGCAGTTAACCCACTCGCATGTAAAGACAAATTGTCCATGAAACATACAAAAATCTATCTATATGTTTGTATATATATATATTATAATATATTTTCTATTTATGTCACTTATAATTTAAATGTTACTGAAAACGATAGAAATGTAATGTGTGGTGTAGAAAATAATGGATGCGGACAACCAATTCGTTATACATTTATTTTATTTAGAAGAAAGACATTTCTTATAATACTTTTACAATAATGATAATTAAAATCTTCATTTTAAAGTTGTAACATCTTCTACAAGGTATTCGCGTAGTAACGTCTTTATCGAGAGAATCATTTGTCCTAATTAAATTTAAACTTTTTATGGAACAAAAGTATGAAAATAATTAAGTTTAACAAAGCTATTACTACCCAAGCTTTTACTTTGAATCCAACAGTAAAGCATTTAATATAACGCTAGCAAGTCTGTAAAAGACACCCCAAATTATTTTGAGGCATAACAATAGACAAAGAGCCATGAACTTTTCTGCTCATAAAGAAGCTTGCTCCGATTTGATAGGACATTATAAATACTCCATAAAATGAAATACTAAGCGCCAATTGTATGACTGTGGCATATTAAGTCAAATTATAACGTAGACATGTTGGTTTTAATTTTATGAGACGCTCAAAAAACTACAAGTAGGCTCTTCTAGTCATTCCTATTTATATTGTTAATAATAGCTAGCGACCTCGACATATGCACGGCGCAGGAATAGAAGCCCTGACCCCTGTAAGCAACTTCTTTGAAAGGTTAAACGATCATCAAATTATATAATGTGAAATAAAACTAAGGTATATGGCATATATAGTTTGAGGTTTCAAGTGCTTAGTTAATTTGAGGTTATTGTTCAAGAGGTGCACGCCATATGACCTTTACCCCGAGTGTATGCGGTGACATCTATGAGGGTTCTACGCGCTGCCAATACACCTGTCTAGGTGAGCTGGCGTCGCGCACTGCTGCAACTCAACGCTACGACGGCGACGCCACAACCGCGCATGCGTACTACAACTAAAAAATAAATTCTCCCGCACAGTGAGCTGAACAGCCGTCGGCACTGCGTGATTGAATTCTAACCCGCGCCGCGAGTGTCTGTGGGGTGTGGTCGTGTGTAGTGGATGCAGTGAAAACTAGGGAGTATGGGCTTCGGGCTCACGTGCCCAGCGGTGGGCCCAGCCTAGCTACCAACGGCGGCATGGCGCCCCGCGCCGCCCGCGCCCGCGACCCGTATTACGCACCATGACTGACCTGCAGGCAACCTTCGAGTTCTCCGTTGAACTGTACAAGTTCTACAATGTCGATCTCTTCCAGAGAGGGTATGTCAGATTTAGTACAGAATATAGGCAATTGCACTAGCTTAACTGAAACCATTATCTAAGTGATAACAGGTGATAAGGATACCATCCGTTATACATTATCCACAGTTACAGACTTATAAACAGTGTCTACTCAAAAAATTGAAATGTCATTAATTAATCAATGGCAATAGTAAAAACGATGAAGAATTTTAATTAGAAATTGCGTGATTTAAAAGCATTAAGCTTTCGACATCTACATATTTCTTACGAGTTTTCAGAATTAGGCCAATAGCTAATTGCAGAAATCGAAAGCTACATTACACATATGAAGAACTATTTTTTATTATGTCGTGCCACATTCGTGTCCCAGCAATTTTGAAGTTGTGACCAAAACATCAATCAAAATTATTATCGGTAGACATAAGATCTACTTTTATATATATATATAATGTGGAAAATGTTTTTTAATATTGTGTTTCCAATTTAGAACATAACCGAACCTCATATCTGTGAATACAACAAAATATTTTGAACTCAAAATCTACACAAAAAATGAATGTTATAATGTCAGCTGGCTCACGTTTCTTTTCATTCTTCATTGAAGGTACTGTGATGGTAATTGTTGTTGGTATTTATTATGAAATGAGAGGCGACTAATTATAGAAACATTTGATTTATAAGTGTTAAACTAGCTAATAACTGAAAGATGAAATAAATAGACATTCAAATTTGTCCCAATACTATTGATCAAATACATTACAAGATGGTTTACGCAATAATTACGATTGCCTAGATTTTAAATTCATTGAAATAACAATTTAAAACGTAATATGTTATCCGAAATATACAAGAATGATATTGAAATTTACCAATAGAATACCTTTTGTCATCAAATACATTCAATGAAACCTATCCAAACTATAGAAAAAATATATATACGTTCTTATAGTGTTGAGCACTTACTAACTGAAAAATGCTAAATATAATTTATTTTGAGTCAGACTCCTTAGCTGACATATGAGTAGAAGGATAAGCCTCCGGAGTTTCATCATTATTAAATCAGTAGTCTATTAAGGATTAGGCAAACATTCGAACTTTTATTGTTACATACCCAGATTTAACCGAAGTTAAAAAAGGTAAAAGAGAATGTTCTCAATTATGATCTCCTTTAATTAAAGAAAATCCTCATCCTCAGTGCTATTGTACAGTGACGTAAAGAAATACTGTTTCGCTGACTGTACTTTAGTACAGATTAACGTTTATCTATAGAAAACCATTAAGTGATATCATAACTTAACTTTTTTCTAACTATGATTCGTTGCAATACAAGCATTCTACAATAATTAAATTGTTACCTATTAAGTGAGAAACTGCATAAATGCCTATGATTACGACGTCTTTATTTAGTTTGATGTTTTGTTAGAGAACGTAAATCTATAAAAATGGTTCCCATACCAATATAGTTTATAATAGTATCTCTTTTATCTAAGTAGACGTTTATGTCTCTAAGATGTCCGTATCGTATAATCATTAAAGGTCCATTCCAATGCTTTAAACTATCTCCCCAAGCCCTACTAAAGCACTAGAATAATTATGGAGCGTAATAATTCAAATGAAGCACTCAAAAATGTTTTAATTTGTATTAAAACGGTCCTCGGTTTAATGACGTAATTACCGTTATACTACAATTTTAGTTTGTGAAGTAAATGGAGCTTTCTGGAAGAGCTATGAAAAACTTAGTTTTCACTGTTTTAATGTAAATAGTGGGACCTTTAACCATGTTTAGTTTTAAATGTTTCTAAGTTATATTATTTTGGTTAATGGTACTGGTATTGATCCCTCTTTACATTGTATGTAGAACGTCTTTTATTATAAATACTTATAAAAATATACAAAGATTAATTAAATATAATTTGATAAACGATAATAATTCATTGTATTCCTTGAGCTTTCGAATTCATGGAAAACTGGGACATCAATTTAATTTATATATTTATAGTAATTCAGTGTACGTGATTACTGTCGTGGGGTGAATTATTCTTTTGAACATCGAAAGCATTCTGTTCCTCATACCACGACCTCACTACCCACGCGAGCTCTATTCTTAGGTTGATTTTAAACTCTGATACAACCAATCTAACACTCAATTTACTTCCTAAAACTTACAGGTACAATATAACTATTATTTTACATGTTTATTACATAATTTTGTGTGAATTTTAAGCAAAGGCGAATAGGGACACTTGAATTTAAAGAGTTAAAAAAATAAGTATGAATTGAAAAATTAAATCTTGTCAGCGAGTGCAACTTTTTTTAGGGTTCAATCATTCTCCAAATGAAAGCCCATTATTTTTTTAAATTCATTATAAATGGAAACAAACGTAACATGTACATTAGCTTCATTAATGACGAATAAAATTTGATCGTTTACACCTACTCGTTGTAATAATGTTATTGGCAAAATGCCCGAGAAATATCATAGATGTTTAGGAAATCAATCAGTACATTACTGTTGTAGTCGTAATGTCGATTAGTATTATTTAACTTTGTTTTATCTTCACAGTAATATGCGAAACAATTTTTCCCGACCAATTTTAAAGTATATGCGTATGGAAGAGTATTAAATTTGGTATTATAATTAATTTATTTTGAGATGTACATGAAGTTAAAATGTAATCATCTTATTTCAGAGAAGGTTTTCTTATGCCATAGGAAGGAAAACGAGCATACAGTTCACATATACTAAGCGATTCCTGTTGCCCATAGACAACTCCAAGATCATTAAATCTAGAAGACCATTTTGCCAACCTTAGGGCCTTAGCCATATTACATCATGTATATTTTTTCTTCGGTACAAATAATATAAAATTATTTATTTCCTACGACCAATAATGTAATACCTGAAGAGATTTTCAAAAATTATAGCTAACCACAACTTCGATAACTCTATCTTTTAAATAAAATCATATCAAAATCACCTCATTCGTAAAGGCGCTACGATGCTTAAGACACACATACAGACCCGACAAACTTATAAAACTTCTCCTTTTACGTCAAAGCTTAATAGGAAAACAAATATCTTATTGCTACCTTACTAATTAGTTGTGAATATGGACAATTTCTGATATAAAAAGAAAGTCAATCAAAAATTCATTCCTTTTAAAATCTAGCAACTTTTCAAAGTGTTGATGACCTGACTCGTTGAAACAATGGTGCCTCATCCAACTCGTATGATATAGCTCGTAAGAGCTTTTAATATTTACTCCTACCAAGTTTCTTGACATGACCTATTTCGCTACATCCACGTATTGTGAAAAAGTGTGGTTATTTCTCTCTTATTTTTTAAATAGGATGTAATTTACGTTATCGACATTAGACCAGAAACATTAATGATGATTTAATTTGTTAAAATCAGACTCGTCTATGGTTGATAAAAACGTTTGAGAAAGCGGTGTGTTACTAAGATGTCTTTTTTCATACATTTTATAATTAGGTGTAAACAAAAGATTATTATTATCTGAAATACAGAATACAATTCTTTTCCTATCAACCAATCAGAAGAACGTGTAATTAACGTAAAACATTTTAAAACACTGTTAGTTATAACTAATTAAAACATGAAATAATTTTTTCTTAAGAAACATCTATTTTTAATTAATTTAAACGATTACTTCTATACTTTATTATTTTACAAATTATTAAAATAGAAAAAAAGAGAATTGCGTGGTTTGTCAAGTATATTCTTAAAAATAGATAATTTTCTCCGCATTGTTCTGGTAAAGTAATAAAGGCATATTATCCTCGTCATCTCTTATCTCCACTCTGTAGTACATTGTTTTAGTCCTCGAAACAATAGCGGGAAAGCAGCAACCAACGTCAATATTTTTAAAACGCAGCTCTTTGATAACAGAAAGAAATAATGAGAATATAAAATGACTCGAATGTCCCAAAAACAAATAAGATATGTAATTAAAACCATTTCACTTCTCTTCATGGTTATTGTGACTATAAATATGCCACTTTTAAGGAACTCCTGAAGATCGTTGTTAGGAACACTCTCCGTTGTCCTTTTGATTATGGTTTAGTACAAGTAACTATATAATTGATAATAGTAATTATTAAAGGTGATTTACTGCAAAAGTTAAGAGGAATGTTAGTTTCAGCTTCATATAAGATTGTTTTAAATAGCACATATATGCATTTTGTATCAAAGAACACGATAGCAAATTACGTCTAGCTGCTAAACTCTAGCACGGGTAAAACCAGCTTAGTTCCTATCTTCCACCGTATCCGGCGAAACCTCTAGTTCAAAGACAAAGGGTTTTTCAAAATGAAATGCGTTGCCGTTATTGTAAGATGTACCTATAACACTGAAAGTTCAATTTTCAAAGGAAAATTTGTCCATGAATGTTTTTTGATCAACTTTTTTAACTGCATGTATCTTCATTACAATTATAACCTATATCTAATTATGGTATAGAAATATAACTGTATAGATATTACAAAAACTTTTTATCTACTTGGCCATTGGTATGTATGTTTTCTTATGCCAAATACTATATAATTAGTACCGGTTCACTTGGCTACTGTCTGTCATGTTACGATCCATACATGCACTCCCGATATTATTAATACCACCATTTTGACATTGCAGTGGCACTTTTTGAATACGAAATAACTAAATATATTTAAAAACATGAAATTTAGGTACTAGTATCGTATCGTATAATACACGAGTATCATATATCGAACAATCCAAAATAGCGCAATCATATCTGTTCATTAACTTGACGGGTTATTAAACAACCTTAATCATTTGTTAATTCTACTCAAGTATAATGGTATATGAAAATACAAACAATAGTAAATGATTATAATATTTCAGACTCTACCAAGTGCGTATTGGTCTACGCGTCTCACCCAAAGTGCCGGTTCACATCGAGGCCTCCGTAACCAGTGGTAATGGTGCAGCAAGATCTGGAAGGCCGGCCGCCAATGCCTCCCTCATTGGCGGCCTGGCTGCTTCCAGAGCCTTCCAGATCATGTATAGAAATGAAGAGGTCACCTTGCGGGACATCGTGCATTTTAGAGCTCATTTGCTAGGTAAATAGATCTTTTCTACAATATTGAGGTTCACTATTATTTTTATCTATCTCTTATATTTTCATTAACTGAAGTGAATCGAATACTTTGCCGAAAATTAAGAAAATAATTTAAAATTCTCTATGTTTTATTGATTTTCACTACTAAGTACTAAATTTAATAAAGAAATTTAATAATGCTGTTAGTGTGTGGTACTGACATTAGCAAAAAGCGTAATTATGTATTAAAAATTTTCGCATGATGTTTGGAGATAACTCAGCTCTTGGAGTAGCTGGCATTTTGCCACAGAGGATGACCCAATATGTAAAACTATTCTTGCGAAATTTAGGACAGTAACATCTTGTTTCATGACAAAAACTATATCTAGAATGATGACCGGACACGGAACTCATATCAAACATCCTTTAATCATTCCTGTATTAAAAACAAACGATTGAGCTAAATTTTGGCATCTACTGAATCCCTAGAACTAAAAATCAACTGACCATTTATGAGGTCAGGACAAAGTATCAATCCTAAATTAAAAAGTTCTATAGAACAACTCAGGTTAAGAGATTCTGCCATTGTTTGCCTTACTTTTAACAACCTGAGAAACTCAGGCTGTTAAAAATAAGGCAGAATATTAAATATGAACGAGAGAATCCCTTTAGTCTGTTTTACCTTACAAAAAAATATTATATAATAGTTATAATCTGCTTGTTTGTAATACGTCGATATTTTATAATTTTGTTTATACAATATCAAGTGATTTTCTTTTCAGTTGATAGTCGCAATCTTAAAGAATCTCTAGAGAGGGCAGAATGGAGTCTTGGGGTGGAGTTGTGGTGCAGTGAAGGAGCCCAGTCCAGCACTCTGGCACCCGTCTCCTGTCGCGTATTGAAACTACACTTCCAACCTTCTAATGGCTTGCATTATCATTTACCTGTGCTATTTGACTATTTCCATCTATCAGCTGTCTCCATCACCATTCACTCCAGCCTTGTAGCTCTACATCAGCCTTACATAAAGTAAGTTTAAAAATAAGTGAATGTCTTTCAATGAAATGAGGGATGCTATCGCGTTTTGATATGCTCACAGCATTTTAATAGCTTTAAACTAATTTCTCAAGTAGTAATGCTCTAAAATAATAACAACAACGCATAAGAGTAACTGAATAAAGCAAAGAAATAGAAACTTCTACCTATTTAAAATTTTTATAATAAAAATAAGTACAAACTCTTAATTCTCACAGTTACGTCGATAACATAATTTTATATATCGTCAGCTAATAAATGTCAGGAAATTCGTTTGTTACATGTCTCTCAGGAAAAGCATCATGCATTATGTACAAAGTTGGTGAGTTCATGTAAAAAATATCATCATATTTAGGTATCGTGTCCCACAAGCAATTTAACCGTGGTGGAACGTGTTTAAATTAAAATTTATCTTTTTGAAAAACCATATGCCAAATACTAGAACCGCAGGCGTCTAAGAGTGGAAATCTACTTTTATGTTATAAAGTTTATATAAACGAACACTACTTTGCTCTCAAAATTTTAACCGACCTTCTACACTGACCAAAACTATTTCTGACAAAACAATTCATACGACCATTCTCAGTCGACAGTTTTTGAACGTAGCTTTTTGATTTTGATCATGAAAAATAAGCCGTTTTCAATTTTATCTGAAAGCTTAAATCATTCCGTCTACTGTAAGCTTTATAATCCTGAATCGCAATCTTTGTTTAGGCGAAATCGAAAGGGACGTTGTTCTAGCTAAAAATTATTGTGGTATCAAGTCTCGCCTGGTCTTTTTACATTTTTACGTCAGGACTCTAGTATAAGTTCGACTATTAAAGTAAGGGAATGAATATCTACAAATTTTATTTAAAATTTACTCCGAGTCATGCACAACTGGTTTTATACTATAGATATCCAACACTTGAAAATGTAACAAAAGTCAACTAGTAGGTATTAAGCGCATCTCATAGTTATGTGTGTGTAATAATTCCAGAAAAAGTATTAAGTGAAACTTAAATAAAACTTACTTTTTTAGTACACCTCGCTCGAGCAAACAGTGGGGTAAATTAATGAAAAGCGCTGGATCTAGCTTTAACGCTTCAGGAAGCTTTGAAAATATTCTTTTCGGTTCCGGTGGAAAATGTGCTGGCGGCAATTCTAGCAAAATCGCGCACGCAAGGTACGCAATATTAATTTTAATTATCTACTCAAAAACATGAAAGACTTAAAAGAGCTATTAGCAAAAGTATAAACGATCTAGCTTTTTATCTACGTTAACGTTACGTACGTTAACTTTACGTTAGATAAGCCTGTTGTATTTTTTCACTTACTTCTTATAGCGCAAAGGATTTGATTTGATGCTGTTTTCTCAAACATTTAGTTATTTTAAGGAAAAAGTTATACATATGGTCAATGTTAAAGAAATTTTTGAGAAAGTCCAGAAAATGTTTTATAATGGCACCGTATGCTTTCCGAAGTTGTTAGGATACAAATTGTGAACTGACACCAATGATTCAATACTCTATATTATTTTAGGCAAGTTCACGCAGAAGTATGTGGCATTTTGCTTGGGTCATTAGAGGGCTTACAAAGTGCTTTAGCAGTATGCGGGTCCACGGGAGTAACTCTAACACCAGATGAATCATCGAACTCTATCGTGGGTGAAGTTGCTCAGAGAATGAAAGATATTACTGATCTTTGCAAGGTAATTGTTATAATCTGCTTGTTTGTATTCTAGGTCCAAGAGTTGTGAATATCATGATGTTTATTTATTTAAGCGAAATCACAAGATTAGAAGTAGACAATTATTTTAATACTGCTTAATATACTATATAATATCATGGGTATAGGTTACATTTGAGCCGCATCAACCGATACGCTTCGGCGTTTTCTTGCCCCAAAACTGATTTTCAGTAAGGATCTTGCCGGGTAAACCAATAAAAATAAAATAGATTCTTGTTTTAATGGATTTTTTTTAGAAGTCTGATGCGGGTGAAGAAGAAGAGTGGGCAATGGGGGCTGCACACGATATAGCAAGACTATGTGCTGAAGTGACACTAAGATGGCGCGCATTCTTACAACACACATCTGATAGGCCACATGTACATCACGCACTAGCCGCTCGGCATCATGCTCTTCGGTAAATCTCAACTATATATACGCTACAATCTAAAACATAAGTAGAACATTAAGTTCTCTCATTTTACATTAGTAAGTATAACCCGAAATACTTTTCATACTATTGTGGCTTAAGTATAATAATGTTGTATATCAGCGCGATTTCAGCAATGTCCATAAAAGTACTTTAACCGGAATAATATAAATTTAGATTACAAAAACTCACATTTCATACACCAAAATAGAAGGGACTTTTAACTTAAGTTACATACATTAGTGCAATAAATCACTGTAAATAGTAATTATATAAAAGGAAAAACCAGAAGCCACTACAATGGTCACGAAAAGCATTCGACAATTGGAAACGGTTAATTTAATAAATATGTCGCGTTTTATTTCGTTTCAAGTACTTTTATTTTGGATTTTAATATCTTCTATGCGTTTTATAATCAGATATCCATTTTCCATTTTCAGAATCAAACGTTTCTCAGAGTGCTTTTTCGTGCTAGACAACCCACGCCACTCCCTCGCTGGCTGCTACGACAGCAACTATCAATCTTATCAAAGTGTTGGAGATATGGCACGAAGATCGCGGTATTTAGCCCTGCTTCCACCTCTGCCTGTCCATTGCATAGCATTAGATGGCGATCCACACATAATGCCTATCATTTTTGAAGACAGGTATAGACGTCATAGATTTATTGACTTCGTAAAATAGAAATCTTTTCGCTAGCTCTTGGACTTCGAAATAAAGCACATAAAATTAACATTTATTTGCAGATATCAAGATACAGCAGAATTTGCGAGGCGACGATCTTTTTTGAATTCCAGTGCAAGTAAATCTGGCAGTGGTAAAATATTTAAATTAAAGCACTTGGTCATTCTGAAAATTATTTTGTGTTTTTTTATTGTGTCCAATTATATTTCAGATCCATTTTTATGTTCTGAACCTGTAGGAGAAGACTGTGCATGCAGCGTTAGTTCGATCATGGACTCAAGAAGACCTTCGTCTGAAGCATCAAGAGTCACCTTAACGTTGCCTAAAAATATAGATGTAATAGAACCACAATATAGCTCAGGAAAAACAGCATCAAATGTAGTTCAAGCAACACTGACATTAGCTCCCCAAAAATCAGCGCGGGGGTCACCTAAAAGGACGTTAGTAAAACAAAGTGTAGTTGAACTAGCCAAACCTCACAATAAGAACTTAGAAATAACGGGTAGAAACCGCTACATTGTGCAGAATAACAAAATAACTGAAATTCAATTGCCCCCAAATAACGCATTTTCTTCCTGTCCTATTCAACAAGGGCAACAATTATCTAGATATTCAGCCTCCACATTACTGGATATTAATGGTGCCAAAGGCATTGCAAGTACATCACGAGATAGTGAAGGTAAAACAGAACATAATGAAGTTTTTACCCAAAAACGTGAAATAACAAGTGGTGTAAGCACATTACCAGCAAGACATAGTAAATCACTTGACCAGCTACGAATATCGCAAAATATGGCACCGTTAAGCGTACAAACATTAACCAAAAATGTCAGAAATAATTCTAACGCATCGGTTAATTATCAAAAACCCTATGTACAGCCACAACAACCAAAACCTACGACGCTTCCGAGAAGTGTAACAACTACTTCTTATCCTACTAGCACAACCACAAGGTGTGGGTCCAAAGGTGATGAATATAGGAGAAACATAAACGAATTTAGAGAGAAATATAAAAACCCATGCTCTTTTAACATAAATACTCACGGAACAAACAATGACGTATTTCATAACGTAGGGTATAAGTATAATGGAACTATAAAATCGAATTCAAACCAAATATATGGTTATGCTTTCGGTAATCAGGGTACAATGCAAGTAAATAATGTTATTCGTAATCCCTTAGAATTTCAACGAGGCTATTCTGTAAATTTACCCCGTCCTATGTTGCCTCCGCGTAATTCTTATCCACCAGTGAGTGGGAAAACTCAAGTGACTGATCAAAGTAATTTAGTATCTAATAAACATGTTCATAGATCTAACTCTACCCACGTATTTCATCAAATCGAAGACCAACAGATAGATATTGAAGCAGCTCGAAACCAATTAAGACATGAACTTAACTACTACTTGCAAAAAGGTGATTGGAGCTATGATTTTAATACGGGAAGTCTTATTCATAATTATCAGAAAAAATCAAGCAAAAGTAGTGATGATAGTGGTTTTGTTATGACTTTAGATAGAAGTAGTGATGGAACTTCCAAGTCAACTTATTCAAAAACACCTCCATCAACACCACATTCTACTATTCCGTCAGTTAGACAAAAAAGAAGTCGTTCAAAAGAATCAAGACTAAATAATACTGGTAAAGAAACGACGAAAATAAACTCAAGCCGAGATTCACTAAGTAGTCATCATTCTATAAGGTCAAGAGATAGTAAATCTGATCGTCATACATCAAAATCCGATCGAAGTACCCCAAAGTCTGATAGAGCAACACCTAAATCAGGCAAAGCCACACCTAAATCTGGAGGGATTACTCCACGGTCTGGTCTAGCCACACCTAAGTCTGGAAGAGCTACTCCAAAATCTGGTGTAGCTACTCCAAAGAGTGGAAGATCCAGTAGTAAACCAGAAAAGCGTTCTAAACATAAAGCTTCTGAAAAAATGACTCAATTAATGTCTGAAGCTGCATCTTCGTCAAGTGATGAAAGTATCCCGTTTGAACTAAAACGGTTAGAATCCTCGGCTAGCGTCCCCTATAGCCTTGATCATGGTATTGAACTGAGACATTGTAGAAGTGCAGCATCTGTCTTAGATGAACCCAACTTAAATAATACGTTTGGATCTGAATCATTACCAAACTTAGCACCACCGCCTCCAGCTTTTGAATCGCCTCCTTTAGATATTGGAGACAAAGATTTTAAAATTATGCCACCTGAACATTTTCTTAATAAAGAAGAGAAACAAAGTAGTAGTTCGACATCTAGTCTAAGTGAACAAAGTGGATGGGTATCAAGTGGACGTAGTTCAGGTCCATCAACACCTGATAATGCATCTAGTGTAAATCAAAATATTGCACCTCCTAAGAATACTGTTGTGAGAGAAACAAATAAAATCTATGAAGCGCCAAGTGAAGCTAGAAAGAGAGACAATGAAAAATTAAAGGACTTTAAAAGAAGCGTGCTCAATGGAGAACAACTGAGGGAAAGACTTATGAAATTAGCTGTAAAAGTGGAACAAACAGACACTGAAGAAAAAATTGAGTGCTGTGATAAAGAAGTGTGCGAAGAATGCACAATTTGTAGTGACTCAATATGCACAGATAGTCAGTGTGAATACAATAAAGTAATGCAAAGCAATGGGATTGATACAAGTTGTAATTCCGACACCTGCCCTGCCACTTGTCGACAATGTTCCGAAGTTAATACCAAAGTTAATCAAAGACATAACTCTTTCAGTGCAATACAAGGTAAATCATATGGCGCCACATCCAAGTCTTCCAGCGAAGGGGCCGTGAAGAAATCTCAAACAGTTAGCGATAATTTACATCCATATATTAGAAAAGAGCTCCCACCCAAGCCTGAACCGCTTCCTATAAAATCAAATACCTTAGATAAAACAAAATTGAGAGATAGAATAGAATATACAGAAAAACTTATAGCTGCTGAAATACGAAGCTTGACAGTCGGGCGTCCCTGTAAGAATCATAAAGGAGCTGGTCCTATTGCAGCTGTGCAAAAATACCATGGAAAGGCAAAATCTGAAGTCGACCTTAGTCATTTTGTAGGAGATAATGATTACGAACATTTACCGCCACCTCAACAATTTAGGGATGCTCCTCCTCCTCCTGAACAATTTAAGGTACGCAAATGTTACTATTATAACTTAAAAGTTAAATGAAAATATCATTATCATTTAAATGTGTAAGACTTCGTTTAATTTTTAGGATCCCCCTACTAAATCACCTATGCTAAGTCGTCAAAGTAGTAAATCTTCAACTCCTTCGAAATCCAGAAAAATAGAGCAACCAACCAGTCTACAATTGGATAATCCATTATACCACGTGTGTGAAGGTACTTCTGCTCTAGTCTACTAGATTATTAAACTAGTCTTTAGTTCGAACGATTGACTTATATTTTAATAATTTCGCCAGGAATTTTAGAAAGGCGAAAGTTACGACCTCATAAATCCTCAAGTGCATCTGCGTCGTCAGGTACTAGTACACTAAATAAAAGCCAAAGTACAGGGGAATTGGCTTCGAGAAATGAAAATGGTTGCAATAAAGGTTTGTATTAACAGCAATTTATAGTTCTATTTCTTGATAAATAAATTATATTTGTTAATATATATAACTTGAAAATTACAAAATAAATTATTTTTAAAAATTTAAAAATAATCTTGAACCTTTAATTTTTCGTAAATAATAGCCAATAGATTTAAACAATTTTACTATGGTTAGCAAAATATTATTAACATAATTTACATTTACTTGATTTTTCAGAACGCGAAAGTAACCTTGTCAGTATATTTGGCCTTGCGGAATCTGAAAGACTGTTTGTAAAATGTAGAGACGAATTTAGACAAAGCGTAAAATATCCAGGTGCAATATATTCAGACTTCCCACCAGTGGAAAATTCATTACCATATTTTCATATCAGTGATGAATACAGAATGTTTAATCCAGAAGGTAACAGATAAATATATATTTTACTTGTTTAAGTGAGTCAAAATCTAATACTTTTTCGGTTTTTAAACCAGGTCTCCATCTTATTATATGTGTGCATGGACTGGATGGTAATGCTGCAGATCTCCGTTTAGTGAAAACTTATTTAGAATTGGGTCTACCTGGGGCTCGACTGGACTTTCTTATGTCGGAACGAAATCAAGGAGACACCTTCTCAGATTTTGACACAATGACAGATAGGTACGGTACACCTAATTTATATTACCAATGCAAAAGTTAGGAGTGTATACATAAATGTTAAACTTAATAATAATTTTTGTAAACAAAAATATGTTCTACTTAACAAGCTTCTATTTTATTATGTTTTCAGGCTAGTTCAAGAAATTTTGTCTCACATACAGGGTTCTAGCGAACCAGCTAGGATCAGCTTCGTAGGGCATTCCTTAGGCACTATTATAATTCGGTCCGCTTTAGCGAGGCCGCAAATGAAACCTTTTCTCGGGAGATTACATACATTCCTGTCACTAAGTGGTCCTCATTTGGGAACTTTATATAATTCTAGTGGTCTTGTAAACGCTGGTAAGTACTTTTTTATTCATATGTCTTTCAATTAATATTCGTTTTAGAAAAGCCATATATTAATTATTTATAATAATTAATATAATATATGTACCTATTTATATTATATATATTATATTATTATATATACTTATTAAAAAATAAATCACCTTTAATTTTGTAGGTATGTGGTTTATGCAAAAATGGAAGAAGTCTGGCTCACTTCTTCAGCTCTCACTTCGAGATGCATCAGATCCTCGTAGATCGTTTCTGTATCGTCTAAGTGAAAGGAGTCAGTTGCACAATTTCAAACACATCCTGCTCTGTGGTTCTGGTCAAGATCGATATGTCCCTCTGCACTCCGCCAGACTAGAACTATGTAAAGCAGCTGCCAAAGACGCATCTTTGCTGGGACAGGCTTACCGAGAAATGGTGATAACTGAGTTTTTAGAGTATCTATAAGACGTTATCACACAAAGTAGGGGTCTAATATAAATTATTAAAGAAATAATAATTGTCTATGAATGTTTAAATGATTAAAATACATATAAAAAGGCCAACATCAGGAATTAGTGATTGAATGTGTGTCAGGTCATTTAGAAAATTTCATGTCTCTGCGTCTGAATTCTATGGTCTAAATAATCAATTCAACATTCCTTAAAGCCTTATAAAGAATATTTATATATATAGATAGATAATAACCATCCATTCATAAGGTTTTATTAACGTCGGTTGCACTGTTTCAGATTATATATAATAATTTACATAAAATATTTAATACGCAGGTCCATAACATGGTATCACCATTGGCAGCGAGAGCTTCCTCAGTGTCTGTCGTCCGATATGATGTTCAGCACGCCTTGCCCCACACTGCAAGTGCGCTAGTCGGCCGAGCCGCTCATATTGCCGCTCTCGACTCCGACCTATTCATAGAAAAGTTCCTTTTAGTATCAGCTCTCAAATACTTCAGATAAACACTTATTTAATCACATACATGATACAGTATAATTTTGTGTTATCTTTACAAACATTGAGCGTGAATAATTTATGCTGGCAATTCGTCTGGTATTTAAAACAGATCAATTAATTTCTTCTGAGAGTAGGCCTATGGCTATTCTAATTTTGTTGAAATAGGATACGCAAATTCTGTTTGAATCTAAGAAATTAGTGATGGAGTACTTTTGGGTATTCAATTGGATGCATATGTCACCAGCTACATTTGTGGAACACTGAAATATTGACGAATTAACTTTCAGAAAACCGATTGGTATTAGTAGAAAGTATATAAATTCAAATGAATTTCCGTGGGACGTAGGACATGAGGTATATTGCAGTCAATTTCATGAAACTGTGAATTATTTATTTTCTCACAAAGGAATAGGTTGATCAGCCTTCAATTCTAGGCACACCGCAAAAAAAAATCCAATTTATTAAAACTACTACTAAACTCTCGACTGTCCGTGCAAATGTTTTTATAGTTTTTTTCTCAAATGGTGCACTATAAAGCACTGTTCGTTTTTTGTATTTGCTTGCATTAAAGGAATTTTATAGGTTAAATATGCAAAACCTAAACTTTTATCAACTTAAGCACGAGTTAAGATGAATTGTCTATAGAGGACATGGTGCAAGTATTTTCCATCAATATCGTGACCTTCACAACGGTTCCTACTACTGTCGCCTACTAATTTTTCTTTTTAACAATACTTATTAAATTCTCTTAAATCTAAGTCAACCATAGTCAAATCTTGAAATTTACTTAAAACCTGATCATCATATTGGAAGAAAAACGTGTATCTGTTTGATTAATACTAATGATAATACTATCTGTTCTGATTATAGGAAATGGGACTAAAATGTGATTTTTTTTTCAATCATTTTAGTAGTCAAAATTTTTAATTCATATTAAAACACTTGCACTTTGGCCTATGAATGTCACGTAAAATACTGTTCCTAGTTTTATATTTTGGTGGTTCAAAAAGAGAGTTGCACCTTTACTTATATAAAAGTACATGTTCTAGATAAGATTTGTTGTTTGTACAATTTTATGTGAATAATGTCTCGCATTTTAAAGCATTTATTTATAAAATCGCTTCATCAAAAAACATCAAAAAATCTAACGCACCATTCTACTTATCATGACTAATATTAAATTCACTGTATTACATAGATATCACAGGTTAATTGATTTTTTACCTTATAGGACATGATTTAAAATTTATTATAAGATTATTCTAATATTATTCCACTCAAAAATAAATTTATTAATCTACTTTAAATCTTTTCAAGGAAGTATAGGTGCATAATTATTAAATTAACGACAATTTTAATTAGGTAAACTGTAAGACGGATCTTTACACCAAAATATTGAATATAGCAAGTGTAGATAATTGTATTGTAGTTTGTAGTAAATAATTATTTAGATTAAGATATGAAATTTTATTTAATTGTTGGTGTACGAACGGTGTCTTAGTCTGAGTGTCTTTATGTCGTTGTTCTATACAAGCAGATAAATATATATACAGGTTATTCATTTAGACTAGGGAGTTAAATTAGGGTATGTTACATCTATACATTTTATATAAATAATATAAATATCTATTAATATATAGAATGTATGACAATTTAGACAATCTTATAACCGAAGAAAATCTACGTGATCAAACCATCAACAAATTAAAACGCAAATCTGTTACATATTGATTGTACAGCACTGAAAACGATATGAACATATATATAAATATATTAATTAAAATCCTATTTTAAATCCTTCGTCTAAAAATCACCTGTATTTTACGTTTACTACATGAATATACTTATAATACTTCGAATATTTTTAACGATGTCAAACAACGGTGTTAATTATGTGCCAGGACTTTTAATTTGTCAACTACCTATTACTATAGGATAGAAGTTAAAAAAATACGTATTCTTTTTTAATTAACTTTAAGTACACATTATATTCATTGAATACGTTTGTAAGTATTCATCGTTTATAATGAGTGCAAAAATTCCTAAATGTCTGTTAGCTAAATTTATCTCTAGTCACCTAATAAAATACTTATGTGACATTATTTAAATGAACATTGTTTTTATAAATAAGGTCGTAATTAATGTCAAGTTAAAATTTGTAGTAACAAAACAAAAACTATCTAGAAATCATCAGCTTTTTTGCACTCACTGCATGAGATAAAAGTTGCTTGTCTGGTTATTATTCATTAGAGCCAATAACGACTAATACTTTTGATAAGTGTTAACTTATCAGACAAATAATATTGTAATATTCATTAACAATATCTATTATTTCTTACATTTCTTTAAAATTTAAATCAATGGAAAAATTTTTGGACCTTCCATCATATTGGCCATAGCCTTATTTATTAAATTATTAACAGTTAGAAATTTAAAATGTAAATTTTATCGAATGTTAGACTGATCTATTAAATCATACGAGTAATATGGATATTAATAAGTTTCTTAGATTTTGTTTTCATTTAAAACGGATAGAATTTTTTAAATAATAATTGTCACTGATATCTTGGTCTGTCCATGTTTCTCTATTAATCTGTAGACTAAAATTTTATACAAGGGCTTAAACTTCTATTATTATTTTAATATGCCAAGTCGTATATTATATTTGATTCCAATTTTTGGTGAAGAAACAGTTGCATGTCAAATATTGGACAACGTTAAATCATAATATATATATTATCACTATAAAATTTTCCGAATTACAAGCTACTACTATACTACAATATCTGGTGAGGAGCCCATTATGATAAAGATTTACTATTCTAGAAAAAATATAATATACGCATTTGACTATTGTTGTGTCTGTTAAATGATGCCGGACAACAACATATTCAGGATACTTTTATTATTAAACTTAAAGTCGATTATTGGGCGATTATAATTTAAAACGTCTTGTAGTCTACAAGTTGCACTGATCCTAGTAATGTAAAACATAAATTTTGTTTGTACTATATTAAAAATATTTAAATTTGCGTGCCTGAAATAGGAAGAAAGCGGAGTGTGCGTCGAAAATACTCACCAAATGAGTAACTAATTACAATTAGGTAAGTTTATCAATATAACGTAATACACACGCCACCCGTAAAATACGACAAGTGCATTCTAACAAAGTTAAAAATATTGAGTATGATGTTGTCCTCGAGCTTGACTAGGTAATACCTCAATATTGCTCATGGGCATGCTTAAATGAGAAAATGATTTATATTATGTAGTAGATACTATTGTTTGTATGTATCAAAATAAGATAATTTTGTAAATAGATATGATTTTTTGTTAGTAATCTGTTTGTAATATAAATTCAAATGTAAAGTACATTTGGCAATGTGTCGATGTTATACACTTATGATAAAATAAATAAATAATGCCTGGGACTCTTTTATTATTAGTTAACATACTTATTAGGTTCTTATTAATTAATTAAATGGCATTCATTTTTAAAATTATTTAAACAATTCTAGTCTAATATTATATTTATGCGAAGTTCAAACAATAAAATTAGTAAGGGTTTTTTAGTATCTTAAAGTAGCATTTTGTATTGCATCAAAAATAATTTATTAAGGGCTTAGATCTCGAATAAAATCTTCTATACAAATATCTCTTTCAAATTAACGAACCGAACTCACATCTCTAAATTTTGGATGCATGTGTTGTAACGCTGCCTATATTATTAATACTACTATAACAACGATTTCGGTTAAAAATATTAAATAGTTTTGAATATTATAATTTTAAGTAAATCTACGGCAAAAGGAATATTATTAATGACAACGTCGAAAATGACAACGTCGAAAATGACAACGTCATATCGACAGACATTCTATAGCTGTCACATCAATTGTCACTGTCATTTCGTTTCCCATCATTCGAATTTCGATTGTTTAAAATCGCTCTCCTTAGCAGTTAGCTGTACTAGCGTCCTTACTTTACTTGGTTCTACGGTCTTCGGTGGGGTAACTTACACCAATGCAGTGGTAGTCTTAATGAAATGTGCCTATAAAAATTTGTTTCGTTAAGTAGAAAAATATTGTGTTTGTGTAAAATTTAAATTCACTTCATTTTTTAATTTATTGCGAGTTTACCAGGCGATGCGATCATTGTCGTCCAAGAAGTATTTTTAATCAAATAAATTGTGTGAATTATACAATATGGGTAAATTATTGAGTTTGCTGGCTCGGGACGATTCAAACTGTTGTTCTTCACCGAGATATGACATATTTTTGGATTTTGAAAACGCTGCACCCACCGACACTGAGCGAGTTGTTTATGAAGAAGTGCAGAGAGTTTTATTTAATTCAGACAAGATTTTAGAGGAAATACAGTGCTATAAAGGAGCTGGGAAGGAAATTCGGGAGGCTATAGCGGACCCTTCGTCTATAACACAGGAGAGAGCGTGGCGTGCTGTTAAACCTTTAGTTGACAAACTCCTTAGATTCTACAATCATTCCTTGGAATTGCAAAGGGTGAGTCATTATATTTAACAAAGAAACTGTGGTTTTGGGCGTACCCAGCTTGTCTGGAGAGCTTAAGCAGAGTTTAGATATCATAGTCCTATAAAAGTTCTCAAACTAATGCATAACAATTCCAAATTTGTATATTAGTTATAAAATTACTTTTAATTTTTTTTCCTCATTATACAACTTTTTATGGACCTAACAATTGGAGTATTTATAGGCTTACCATCAATTTAAACGTATTTGTGTATTTTTATCTTTAAAAAAACATCAAATACTTAAATGCAAAATTTAAATTTTAAAATATTCAGAAATTCTGTTATGCTTAATATGATCATTCGCAGTCATAAATAGGATAACTCCGACATAACTTCATTACTATTTGTATTACTTTCTTTATATAAATGCAATTTTGGAAATTGTTTGTATACTTATGTTTTGTTATTTGACTTCTTATGAGAGAAACATAGGTGTTTCATCTCTCATTGATAACCAATATATAATTGAAATGTTTTCTATCTGATTTCAAACTTACTGCAAAAAATGTATCTTTTCAATTATATACTATCCTATTAGAAGTTTTATATCACACAATCAAATGAAAATATAAAAAAAATTATGTGTGACAAATCAAATATGTTTAAAGCATTGTTTAGGAGAGGCTCCCTTATCTATTATCTGAAGGATGTCTATCTTTATCACTAATGATTAATGATATAATGCTGATAAAACATCAGATATCATACCATAGTATGTGCACATTTCCTGTAAGATTGTTTTAGGATGAGAAATATTTAAGTTACGAGTACCCTCTTAAATTCCTGTATACATTTTAATTTTAATTTAAATAGCAGACTTGTAATGATGTTTTACGGAATTATAAGTGGTAAAGTATGAATACTCCTACCAGTAATATACCTATTTATCATTACTTTAATATGTCTTAGGCTGTCTAAAATTTACATACAGTTTGCTCCAAACATCAGCAAAAAAAAATTGATATGTGTGTCATCAATGTATAATTTATTATTCATGACAAGTTATATTGTATGATAACATATAAGAAAAGAAATATTTCCCTTTAAGATGAGTTACAGAAATGTGATCAAATTGTTGTTAACACAGATATTAACCGAGCTTATGCAAGATTAATAATCTTAATCTTAGCTTGTTTCATATAATCTATACATGCAATATAAGTTTAAGTGTTTGTATATAAGTATTTATTACAAATCTTGAGAAAATTTACCAAATTAGATTTGGTTCTTACAGTTTCTTGCTTAAATTACTTGATCAACTTTGATGAATTTTGGTACAGAGGTAGATGTCGCCATTGAGACCATAATAGGGTATGTATTTAGCAGAAATGACACTTCAAAATTAAAGAAATGGATGAATGTGGTATAACATTACATATTTACTATCTTAAACATTACCACAGAGCATCGTCAGTTACATAGCATGTCAAATACCACTTTTTTAATAAAAAAACTATTTTACATTTATGAGAGAATGCTTACAACTTTTAGTCCTGAAGAGTTTCTTGAGTAAAAATTCTGGTTCTTGTCACTTACGCAAACCATGGGTCATAGATAATTATGTTTAAATCAATGTCAAAGGCTTTATAAATATAACTTTTGCCGGGTAAATCGACAAGGGTGCTCAACCATCCGTGTAACTTTAGACTACAATGCGCAATAACTTAAAGGTTACGTGTTCGCTTGAATATATAGACTATTTGTTTAATACTTGAGTAGCGTTGACAATGACCGTAGAACGTAACGCTTGCATTGATTATTAATTTTAATACAATTTTTACGTATCAATAATATGTAATTCTGTACTTTAATTTAAATTAGACTAAATTCATTTTATTACACGTAGGTGTGTTATAAATATTTTTAATGTATTTTTTTTGTGACTTTACATTATCAATATGACTCTAATTTATCTTAATCTGCTCAAGTGTTTAATAATTTTCATTTGTCTCGAGCAAATCAAGCAGATCTTGTAATAAGAACATTATTTAAGTAACACGTGGTCTAGTTATTTAGCCACACAATTTAGTTCAAAATATATATACTGAACAAAAGTCTTCTGTGGTTTTATCATCCATATAGGTACAATAAACGTTCTTGCAAATAACATATATTGAGTAGCCATAACGTTAAATTTTTAGATTCAAAATGTGAAATAGGTAAATCACATAATTCATAATTATTATTTAAAATCAAAGCACTTCCTTTTGGTATTCCCGTAATCGAGTGTATATTGAGTGCACGGCGTTTAAAATGAAATTAACAAGACAACCATTGAATTACTACACTGATTTAATAGAAAGTTTTTTAGATTGAAACTGCTACCTCTAACCCTTTATAGACATATGTTACAATCATCCAATCAAACTTAAAGACCGCGTGAGAGTTGTATAAATAACATCCTTCTATGATCTGTTGACATCAATTGCCTTATTAACTGTATCTGATCGTTATTCTTTAAGTACTGTAAATTTTTGAATTATCTCAGTAGACATAAGTTTTCAACTCCGAATTTATGAGGTGAATAGATATAAACTTATTACACAACTTGTAAATTTATAAATGAATATAAATGTCGAGTCAAGATGCGTGTTTACTGCTTTAACAGAAGACGCTTAAGAGCCTTTAGTGTAATTTTGTTGCTGTGTTTTTTTTAATAACTCAAAAGATAATTTTTTTCTGAACAGGTTGTCTTAATATATATTTGAGTATTTCGATGTGAAAATATATTACTATTTTTATATCTAGTGTATTGAATAAAGAATTCATGCAAAAATATTTTTTTTTTTGTTATGAAAGTAAGCAATTTGTTCTCTGGTACGGCTGACCACTTTCAACCGTTGTTTCAATTTCTAAACTAACAGTTTGTCGCGTCGCCATAAATAGATTTTTTTACTATGCAAATCACATTTCTGTACATGAAAACGGCGGTAAGTGATACTTCAGTATCAAAACAATTCAATTTTTAATAATGCCCTATATACCTATGCTATTTCTATATCGAGTTTTCTATTATCCATAGCCTTCTTTTCCGATGTACATTCGAATATTGTATCAAATTCGTTTATTAAAATTTATAAACTATCTTGAACACTGTTTACGTTATAATAAAATCTTATAAAGTTTTTTAGATATTCAAATAATACGGAACTATGCAAAATACGTTATCGTACGATTGAAGGGCCATTAAGTGCACTTAAGTATAATCATTGAAATTATTTACCGGCGTACTACGGTTTTAATGTTACCTCACACTATCTTACTCATTGTATGGGTGATATAGATAGTTTTAAGTATTTTAATGAGTATAATACCTTCCAGGACTCAATTAGAATATACATATTATTTTAGGTTAAATTAAAGTGTAAATTTATATAAATAAAGTTTTAAAGAATTATTTAACAGGCAGAAAATGTTATTTTTATTTTTTTTCCATCACTTAAGATTTTATATACCTGCAATACTTCGATATATAATTTAAATCGCTGTATCTATAAGCACAATTGTTTTTTCATAATCATATTTCTTTGATAAAGTAGATTAAATAAAGTTAACATTTTGATTTTAATTTGCGTTTGGAGTTTTAATGCGCTGTATTATTTGTCAATAATCCTTTTAAAGTGGCTATAAACTTACTTAGCCTTCAACCTTTCTTGATGGCACAGTCATGGTATTTTAAAAGGCAACATCTTATTAATATTTCCTGTCTGCTCGTAAATAGTTATAATGCAGGTGCATATTTTTTTCCTTGAACTACAGCTGTTGTGAACGTAAGGTTATTAAAGGCAGGTGAAACATACCACAGGATATGTAAGCTACATAATACAGGCATATATCTGTGTTTGTTTTATTGTTCATTTTCATGTAGGAACTGAGTACCGTAACGGGCTTGCCTATGAAAAGATCGTCAAACGAATTACATACTTATAAGTTCTAACCCGCTTCATAAAATCAATTTAATCCTTATCAGTTAGTGGAGCGGCGTCAAACTAAAGCAATAATATTTCTTTAACGTTACCTTCGACCTCGCTCTAAGGTGTCGTGTTCTAGGTTATGACTAGTTAACAATAAGCTCTCAAGTTCAGCGTCCGAGAAATAGTAAGTCTTATGTAAGCATTTTATATTGGTGTGTTCCGAAGAAATATTTAAACGTCCTTTTATTGGTTTCATTCATAATTAAAAATGCAATATGAGAGTTAATTTTAATATACTTCTAATTGTATTTAGGATTCAATTTTAATATGCAAAAATGTGCATATGTACATTTATACTCATTAATCCGCGTAGCTTCGTCTGCTTAACATAAGATTATATGCAAACCGACATGGCTTTTAGGAATTAAACAAGAGTTAATATATTAATTTCTCGAGTCAGTAAATTGAGCTTATGAGATATTAGAGTCATGTTAAAGGGTGCTTTTTTTCTATCAAAAATATTCTTATCTACAATTCCAAAAATCTGTTCTGAGGTAAGATATCGAAAGTTATTTAACATACCTGTTACATTTACTCGAATATTATTTCCACAATTTTATAAAACCTAAAGCAGGTTAAGTATGCTCTTATGAATATGAGATGTGTTGAAACATAACTCGCTCTGATTTTTACGTGATAAACTATGTATTTTTTTTAAACCTAGAACAAACTAGAACGTAATTCGAAATTTAACTTGCTACTTAAATTATAATTATAACATTATATGTTAGGTTTGAGTCAAGGATATTATATGAGATAATATATGTATATACCAAGTCTATGCCGAACCTAAAATGTTGTATTTAAAAATGAATAGGTCGAATATTGAATATTCTGAGCGTAGTTTACTCCTAACCGAAAAACGTCCAATATATTTACGAGAAAAATTACTATCTGATATAGGGAATAAGGCGGAAGATGTAACAAATTAATGGCGCATTCAGGCCATTGCACTCTAACTTCTTGTTCTCAATACAATTGCAGTTAGACACCTACGCTTTGTCTACTAATGCATCTAAGCTGACATCAACTTTGAAAGGTGAAGTAATGCACCACTCAACTTCAATGAATTTTCGAATGCCCGAAGTGAAAAAAACAGGTCCATAAGTGGTAGACATGCCGATTATTATCACACAGAAAAAATATGTTAATATTTAAGTATATTATGGTTAAGAACCATTTTAATCACGTCAGCTCCCAAACAAAAAACCACATTAAAATTGGCGTCTTTGTTTAGGAACTTCGAACCCAAACAGACACTTCAAACATAATAATAAAAATAATACATACAGATAAAGTCGAAATTATTTGATGAGGCCATAAACATATTACTTCTAATTAAAGTTTAAAGTGCTTAAAGTTTTTATCTAGAATTAGTAAATATAAACAATAGAACACGGTCAAAACCGAAAACAACCACTTCCTTATATGTATTGAGTACATAACGTTCTTCAACAACGCTTTGAGCGAATCTAAACATTTAAAAAATGAACGATGATTTTTAACAAAAATTCCCTTCGAATATATTTTGTATATTTTAATAATTAGCTGTTGCCAACTCCGGTATAACAGATTATACGGGCGGTCGCTTTATTAAAATATTAAAGTTCCTACTTGGTAAACAACATTTGTTATCATACGTAGCTAATCAACAATTTTATTTTAAAAAGCCTTAATAACTTTATCATGTTATCGCCTCTTGATTGTTTTTTCATCTAGTAATTTAAAAAAAATTCACCAAATGTTGAAAATTACGAGCAATTACAAAAAAATCGGTTCGACTTGAGCTTAGAATCTACCTATAATCAACAATAAAAATGACATAGCAAGTATGTTTGTACTATCGCCACATGAATTCATATATGTATGTTTTAAAACAATTTAGGAAATTAATAAATTTTGGGCCTTTTGCAACATGTATACGAGTACTTCACTTGCTTTAAAAATACGAAAAAAATAATATACCGAGAATTCTATTTTGTATTAAAAATGGCCAAACTAAATGCGTCTTTGTTGTACGTATGACTATTGTGAGGATCTATAGTGAATGGGTATTATATATTTTTTATATTACATATCCACCGAAAAAAATACAAAAATAAGAATAACATATATAATACGGTCAATTCAGTTTCTGATTTTAGTAAAATATATAATTCTTCTATTTTATTTTTAGTTCGAGTAGGCAAAAATCGTGTAAGCATATTAGTTTATGCTTCGAAGCGGCCCAACCGATTTCAATGGTATAATTTTTTAAATTTAAAATATTTTTAGATCCAACAACATTTTTGAAGTAATGAATTCATATAAAGTATATGTAGTCTACTATTTGTATTTTCGCTAAAATTTGTTTTTATCACATGGTCAATTTATTCCATCTTGGATCGATTCGATGCAAGACCGCGATATAACAGATGAAATTGTTAATTAGTAAAATATAATTACATGGGGCTATAAATAAGTATGAACACATAAGCGCATGCTTGCGGCTAACATCTGGCTTTATTTATTGCTCAAATCTCGCAATTGGGCGGCAAGTGGTGTTAATTCAATGAGCATTACAATGTTGATGCGAGTCTTCGATGCAGTCGTAGACCACAGATAACATAATATACAAAAACGAATAGTTTAAATTTTTTAGGAAGCAGCATTTGTTGAAAACACCCTTATTGTTATTTATAAGAATGTAATCCGAATATGCCACAGAAATCGTTTCCGACAAATTTGCCCTTGAAAAATTTAAGGACATTGATAGAATACATATCAATTACTTGTCTGTCTATGAAAACAATATATTTCGCAAAAATGACATAACGCCGTCTAATGGAATATGTTATTATTTCATTTGATTTATTTTTTAATTGTTCTTCTATCAATGGAAGCAGTAACCGAGATGATATCATACGAACTACATATACAAGGTGTATACATTATAATTATAATATATGTAAAATAAGTATGTTGGAACAGATCTGATTATAGAACCTAAAATTAAAATTTAATCTAAGTTTTAGATTACCAAATGTTACCTAATCATTACCTTGCCATAACATGTCATTAGTACCCGAATATCTATATATCTCCTTGCAGGAAAATTTTACAAGCTCTTGGCACATGTCTGCTAATGATTTGGTTTTAATAGGCGTAAATGCTCCGCAGTTTTTATTGCACTTAAACACTTGATTAATTAATTCACTGGCCACTTAGGTTCCCTTAGTTTGGTGCCTCAAAAAATAACAACTTTCTAAACTATTTACATATGTCTATGCAATTTACCAAAACTGTAAATCTACTAAGTATTAAATGACAAAAAAAATCTTTTAGAGTACCTTTATCTTCCTTCTGTATTCTCTGAATTTTTAGTCTTTCCTAAAGGTGATCTGCTGTTGTTACTCTTGATTATCCCCTAACGACTTTGCCTCTTACGCTTCTTGTATATTTGTTGTAACCATAAAGTGTGTACTGCAATACAGGTTTTACACAGAATTTTAAGTACTTATCGAAGTCGTCGCATTGCGATCCTTGCACCATTTGCCGCAACAACGCAACGATTTTTAGGACATAGTGACAAGACGCTTTTCATTAATCGAAAATATAACATCCGGTTTTACAATTAATAACGATGACAGCCTAATATACGTTCTTTATTACAATTCAAATAAGGAATACCCCCATCTAAATAATTGAATATAGAAATATTTAATCGAAATTCCTCTTAACACGGTTTTTCTTATCTTCAGTTACGACTGACAAAAACTATAATAAGAAATCTTATACTTAATTTCGTACTTATTCCTAATTGTGCTTTGGAAATGAAGTTTTGTACGTATAGGTACAATAATCTGTTGTCTCAGAGCTGATGTGGAAACCTGAAACTAAAGAAAATCTCATAGTTGTTTATAACATAAATTATGTACAACTATATTAGAAAATTATTCATACGAAAATATCATATCTAATTATATGTAACACGTGTATGTTGAGTTACAGCACCAAGTATAGAAGATTACGTCAGCATTAGTGTGAAATGAATCCTGTCTCATCCTGTCTGGGGAAGTGTACCGCTTGAATATTAATGAATTATCACACTTATTTTTGCTTATGGCCAACTGAAATACCTTTCATTAAGTGGCTTTAATCATTGGCCCCTTGATCGAGCTACACTCATCTCATTAGTTTAATTTTCATCTAACATGTTTGCTTTATATTTTCTAAAACACAGAAAGTAGAATCATGAATCCACCAGTCTTTTGAATAGTCTGGTCATTTTCGACAATAGTAAGAAAAGGTGAAATAAAAAGTGTTCGCAAATAATAAATCCTGTTGAAGGGCATGTGCATTATGACTTGCGCTTACTCACTTCTGAATGCTCAAAACGAAAATATACAGCGAATAATTGACATCATTGGCGTCATATTATTGCTTGTCCATCGTTGATTATTGTCATAACAAAGTGTTGAGTTTTCTTATAAAGCCAAATTAAGCATCAAAATACGTTTGTTTTCATATTGGTGATGTTTTAATGTAAATAACGTGATGCTCGAAGAAAGTGCTTTCTCATTAGACCTGTACGTCGTAGAATGATCATAAGGGAATAAACCTAAAATATTTAATTATAATAATATGCAATCCAACTATTAATATTATTCCAACTGTGGTACGACCACAAGCTTATGTTGTTGAATGTTACACGTGACTCACCTAAATATTATGTGTGATTCACTACATCACATCTACACAACATGGTGTCACAACAACCAAAGTTATCTGGGTGCTCGAATAACTTAAACAAATTTTGAAGATGGAGAAACATCTTTTTCTCAATTCGATCTTTACATCCTCGCTTATATTATAAATGTGAAAGTTTGTTTGTATGGATTTTTATTAGGCTTTCAGGCGAAAGCTACAAAAGGAATTTAGAGTAACTTTATAGAAACGTAGCTCCATACAAAAGACTAATAAATAGGCTATAATTTATAAAGATATTGTGACGCAGGTGAAATCGTGTGACAATTAGGAATTACGTGTCTGTACATTCAAAGGATATAAGCAACAACAATATGGTAGACAACTAGACGTGGCTGATAAAATTTACATGAACGCGAATGAATAAAACGAAGTAAAACATTTTTTACGCTACCAATATTTTTAAATTTTACATAAATATTCGATAAAAGTATTCCAGAAAAAACTGTTTCCAATCAACAAAAATGAAAAGCAGGAACAACTATTTGCAATTTTTGGATTGCTACTATTATATTTTGTTCTTTTACATACAGGTTAACAAACAAACACCGGTTGCAAATGTTGAATTTGCTTAACTTGCTTGTCTTCGCCTGTATATAAGGCATATATAAAATAACACACATAATTACAACTAATGACACCACTTTGATGAGCTTTTTTCACAAAGTTTCAAGCATTTTGATTTATTTTCCGTTGCATCTGTAATATTCCAGATTTGAAAATATCCGCTTTTATTGATTCATTCAAAACGAAATTTGTAGTTACTGAAGCAATAATCATTCCTATGTACTCATAGCTTAACTAAATCAGACAGCCACCTTTTATCATTTAACGTCAAATAAAGGATTCAAATTGTGTTGGTAAGCTTTGATGGTGATAGCATCGTAATTATGCCAGCTGTTTTTATTCCTTTAAAGTTTTGTCCTTTTGTTCCATAAATAATTGAATTTTAATGAGAACTGGACAAAGAACTCTCTCGGATATGATTTTCTGCTGATAAAATTAAATACTATTTTTTCAGACTTAATGCTATCTGTTTTATGTAAAGACAAAATAAAACCAACCTTAGTTGAAAATTTTATCAAAAAACATTATACGTTGGATCTCGCCTGATAAGTGACCATTTAATAAAAACAACAAATATGAAAACCACTTTAAGTCGTATTTTCTGAACATCTTTTTTGAGTTAGATCCAGTAAGAACTAGAAATATATTTTTTGTTATGCTTTTATATATATTATTGATCGAGATATTTTCTAATAATAAATAAGATATCTGAATGATGTTCAATCACTATCTCAAATTATAATAGATAGCTAGGAAAGGGAATTAGACCATGACAAAATGATCGCTATGTGCACTCTCAAAGCAACTGTTAGAGTTTAATCAACTAATATAAACTACTTCCTGAATCGTGATATTGCTTCGACAGTTTACAATGGGTTTCAATTGTATTGACTTTACTATTTCCTATTTACCCACTATGCGTGCGAAATCAGTTCTAAAATTCAGGATTTGTGGTGGGAGGAACTCCTAATAATTTATATGTTCCGTCCTGGTCACATACCACCGTTCATAAATGGAAAACTCGTGAAGTGTTATGCGCGTTTTGCTTTCAGTCTATGAATTTCCGAATACTCGAAATAAAAATAAATGAAGCTGGCAACGCGTCTTCTGGATCTACTGATCTTTGAGGTGTCCATGGGCGACAGAAATCGCTTAATATAAGTGAACTGTATGCTCGTTTGCCTTCCTATCGCATAAAAAAATCAACAAAATGTCTGAAATTCCAAATAAGAATTTTTGCTTGTTGTCGTTGTTCCACAATTAATTGTTGAAGATTGCAGCGTTCCGGCCTAAAATTGGCAGTAAACCAACATCTTAACCTAGATATCTTATTACCTTTGATGCTAAACAAAGTAAAATAAATAACTATCTTGGAAAAATAAAGCGAGCTTTTGATGTGTAGAGGGTGAAATGACTGAAGTGAGACGTGCAGTCCATAAAGACTGTTATGGGATGGAAAACAAAACAACAGATGGTTCGTTTGACCGGGTTTACTAGAAACTAATATTTTATTCACACAGTCCCCGTTTGCACGTTCATTCAACCGAAGGCGGAACTTGGAAATCTGTATTTGTCTTACATTGTCATGTTGTTTCCTTTTAGGTTCATTTAATAAATACTTTCTTATGCACTTTGCTAATGATGTTTCGAATGCCCCGAAAAGAAGAATGATAAAATCCAATTCTGCCTGTATCTATAGTAAATACCTACTTACAGTATAGCAAAGCTTCATCAACATCTGACAAAGAAAAGTATATTTAAAATCTTTAAAACTTATAATAAAGGGATGTATTACATCCAAGTGTTTTCCGGATTATGTATAAACATTTATTCTCCATTCAAGAGCATTTTAAAGAATTATTTATTATAAATGTTTAAAATAGCAGTATATCGTAGATGTAGACGTCTGATGAGATTTATTTTAATCCGAAACTTAACATTTTTTTTGTGCAGAAATGTACATCAGCTTTCTCTCATTTGTTCTGAAACTGACTTTCTTTTTTAATATTGCTTCATAAGTTTTGCTAAACACGATGTGTATTAAAGGCCATCGAACACTAAGTTTGAAGACTAAAGAATCCCAATAGAGTCATAATGGGTTAAATATTATTTTTTTGCAGGTTGTCCCGAGGGTCCTGGGTTCACTGGTCGGCGGCGGTATGAGTCCAACCCAACATCTAGAGCAGCAGCAAGCGCTTGTGAAACAGTTTGCTGAAATACTGGAGTTCGTTTTAAAATTTGATGAACATAAAGTAAGGCTCATTTGGTTTTACGAGGTCGTTTACATTGAAAACTGAAACTGCTGAAAAAGTATGGCTAAAATTGAAACTTCTTTAGTACCGAAGAATATCTCAGATGAACGATGTATTTAAAGATTTTTATACGTTTTTTTAAATATTTGGAAGCTAAGGCAGGTTCATTCGGTTCAAAATTATCCTTACTTTTTTCATTATTCTCACAAAGCTGATAAAGCAAAAAATAATTAACTTTTACATGAAATCCTTTAGATTAAAATTCCAGCTTTTCAGTTTATAAGCACTGCCGCTGCAGTATTCTTACAGGAAAACATTGTGTAAACGTTATTAAGATTACAGTTAAATCGCATACCTGTTAACGAGCTTTTCGGTAAGCTTCTCAAAGTATTTTGTAAAGATAAATTCCAAGGATAGGTTATCGTTATTGCCAAGGGACTTATTTCAGTAATTTCAAGAATCATTGCTCGAAATATCTAACCGGGCAAGTTATGTTTGCGATTTGCTCAAATATTTTCTGAAATACCTACGCGTAGTTAATATTTTACAAATATAGTACAAGGTTTTATTTTAACGTAGAATTTTTAGATTTATTAAGAGCTAAAAACAACAAACAAACAGATCAATTTTAACAAACTTCTAATAAGCGTTTCGAAATAAAACTTTGCCTTCACCAATATGTATGTGTTTTAGAGATGATTAGATGACAGGGCCTAAAGTTCATGTCTGTTTTATTTTAAATTGTTAAGCTCAATATTATATTTTTATAGCCGATCGCAAGATATATCTATATGTTTAAATGACACACCATCTGATTGAATTTTACTAATCTTATCTGCAATTTAATCAGAATCATACATATCATATTTGTGATAAATTCTAAGGACGATGGTATAAAAACACCTGCTTATTTTAAACATTTCATTGTACTACTTAGATATAAAGTGTAGAATGTTCAAACTCATCTGAAATAATTATTCAAGAATTTTGAAAAAGCTAGTAACTACTACTAGTATATTGTACCTGCAATTGCTTAAAAAATGCTTCAATTATTAACATTCCATAACAACATTGGTATTCACCTATGAGTGAGTATGAAGAGCATTCGATTGTAAGATAATAATCGTGTGAGTGGAAATATTCAATAAACACTGGTGACCGTTTGCATTGTTGATATAGGAAGCGCGTCATATCATTGCGAGTTATGTATTTCATTCGTTCGTCATGCTATTGATAACGATATCTTTATTTTCTCCTAATTCACTATTTCAAGCGATAACACAAATTTAATAGCAAGTTAATTGGGAAATTGTATATAATTATTTACTCATAGAACATAAAATTCAAGTTTGCTTCTGTAAATTAAAAGAAGGATTAATATATATTTTTATTATATTTAGTCTGTCCGTAGTTCATTTTACCACAGACACATTTGACACAATTCGTGATAAACTCGACATTAGTCAACAAAACACTGTGAATAATCAAATTGACTTATTTAACAATTGAGGGCCCTTTTGACCCCAACCTTGTGCCATTCGCACTAACGTTGATAGCCATTATGCACTTTACAGTCAATAATTTAATAGAAATTGCTCTTTATATAAACGACTTCCTCGCGATTATTGATTTGAATAATATATAAAAGTTGTCTATAATAATTTAATAGCACTTGTTACTTGCCATTTCTTGTTTTGTTTCCCATAAATAAAGCTATTATTTCATTTTAAGTACGTAACTGCAAAAAGTTTTGCGTTTCTATCAAAACCAAATCATTACTCATCGTCCATTCGACAAATAAGGTATCGATTCAAATAAATTGAATATCGTAGAAAGTGAGGCTTGTTCTGACCTCGCCAGAATAAATGTGAGTCATGGCTTTGTTTATTTACTTCAATACAAGAGAGTAATGAAAGAAATATTCTGCATGCAAGCAATGTTTCATTTCAAAGTTAAAACGTTTGTTATTATTACGTTTTTAATAAGTTCTTCCAACAACATTGCACGGTTATTAACTGTTGACGAGTGAAATCGATTTTAGAAAGATACGTCTTTTTTAATGTTAATTGACTACACCTACTACTACTTTCAAATAACTACTATTAAAACTTGAAAAATAATTGGTAGTTTTTTAACGGTACGTATTGAAATTAGAAATTGCAATACTTAGTAACCGAAAAATTGCCTTACATAAAGACGACTGTGTATTTTCTTTATTAGGAGCGCGATAGAAATGCAATATAATCTATTAATAATTTGTAACTAAAGATAGAAAGCGCTTAAATGTTATGTAAAAATTATTTAACATTTAGATTGTATTACAAGTTCCTTATATAAAAAATGTATTAAAACAGTGTAAAACTTTAATTGCTAAAGAAGCATGTTAGAGTCTCTGTGACCTTAGAAATGAATTCGTCATTAAACTACTCGTATTTTTGCACTTGCCTAAATCAATTTTAATTGCCTTTTTAGATGAAAACTCCAGCTATCCAGAACGATTTCAGTTACTACAGACGCATCGTCTCTAGAGGTGGACTCATCAACGCTGATCTCCCTCCTGGAGAAGAACCGCACATAGGTGCAGAAGTAGCTAACCGCATGTCGCTGTTCTATGCTCAAGCGACACCTATGTTGAAAGTTCTGTCCGAGGCTACCAGCCAATTTGTAAATGACAATCAACAAGATCTTGAAAACACTACAGAAACATTAAGCACAATGGCCAAAGTCTGCTTGAGGATGTTAGAGAACCCGTAAGTATTATCTATTTAATTGTTATTTAGCAGGATTCCTGATAATAAGCATTATTTTGGCAAAAGGGGTCCGTAAAAGCGCCTGCAAAAAAAAAAAATAAACTCCGACGTTATGGAAATCTAACAGAGCATAGCTTCTTTTGCATCGTACAGCTATAACGTTCAATTATCTTTTTCAATTTTGCATGCAAACTTTAACTGTAATTCTATTACAGTTATTTCATACGGTATTATAAATTCTTTATCTTCTATCTATTTCTACTTTGAAATTACAAACAATTAACCAGTTATATGAAGGGTTTATTTAAAAAACACAATACTGTATATGGAAGCGTAATTAAAACAGAAAATCTCCAAATACAAAAAACTAACAAAGTTAATGAAAAGGTAAGAAAAATAACTATTAACATGGGGATATAATAAAAATACTTTTTAAGGTATTAAGCCCAATACCGAAAGTATCAAAACCAAATTCGTAGGACAGTCGATTAATTTCGTTTAATAGCTGTTCAAGAGGGGCGTGGTTGCTCAGATTAGATTTAGATTACATTATTTACTTTATATTATTAGTTATAATTACAGGAGTTTGTAGATGTATCACTTTAACCTCGTCATCATCGTAGCTAGGAATTTTTAATTCCTGATTTTGTTTTACACATTTTGATATTAACTTTTATCCTTTTTAAAATATTAGTTCGGCAAAGTTCCTTCTTTTTACACTTGGATACTTAAGGAAAATAATAAATTTCCGGTTATTCCGAACTTTTGTCGCTAAACTTTATCCCAAAGCATCTTATGATACCTTCAAGTATTTTTTCCGGCGGGTGGATGGAAAAACGGACTACGGTATTATATACTTTGATAAATGACTTATTGATTATTCTAAAGGTCATCTCAAATGTAAAATTATCTAACATATAAAGTTCTCGTGTCACGGTGTTTGTAATTGAACCCTTCAGAAATGAGTCGACCGATTTTAATGACATTTTATGAATCGGCTACTTTCTATTTATCTCACCCCTAAGTGATAAGGGTTATCCACTCCTGACATTTATGTTTTCTATTGTAATAATGAAGTATTAAAAGATACATACAACTCCAAATTTTCACCCCTCTACAATCAACCCCTATTTTTTAATCGAGATATATTTATGTGGCAAAACGACGTTTGCTGTGTCCTCTAGTGTAATATAAGCAATAGTAAATTATACCAGTGACCATTACGACTATATGAAATAACTTCCACTATTTTGCAATATACTTTCAGGTAGAAAACGTTATGTAAATACCTTGAGAATTTCGAGCTCATTTTTACATATTTTCCTTGACTATTTAGGTCAGCTTTAGTAACAGAGAATAAGGGAAGCAAAATGACCCATTTGTTATAAAAATAAGACATTTGTATATTAAAAAGAATTTTTAACTAAACCTAAAATTAGCTACTTTCATCTTTAAACTCTTGACATTTTAGGGTTAAAGTATTACGTATGTTTTCGTAATCGGAAGACTGATGAGATAAATTTGCATACGATAAAAATGGGCCTTCGGGTTATGTTACGATTATATGTGTTATTAATCTGTACATATAATAAATCAGTAGAAATCGCGTGTGTGCTCATTCAATGAATTTACGTAAAAATAATATGATAGACCACTAGAACTGGTTTGGAACGAACATGGGGGCGAAGCAGCGGGTAAAAGCTAGTTTTGAAAATATATATCTAGTTGAGACTCAGCGTGAGCAGTCATCAGAAAAAAATTCCGAATGGTTTTTCGTGTCAGAACAAGATTCCGATTTTTGAACATTTATATTTTCTTTTGACACCAAATTCTTTCTAAGGCTTCCTGAATTCGGTACCTATAAAATGAACATTAAAAAATAAAATACAGATATCAGATTAAAATAAATTAGTCTTTTTGTATGTAATAGGAAGGCAAACGAGCATACAGGTCATCTTTACTAAGTGATTCCTGTCGTCCATGGGCACCTTCGAAATCAGTAGATCTAGAAAACGCTTTGCCAATCTTAATGCCTTAGCAATATTACATTATTTGTTATTTTTAGTGACATTCAACTGCCGACTTTTGATATTTTATTTCGAGTATTCGAAATAAAAATATATAAAGCCTATCACGTGACTATTACAAAACTATCCAGGTGATATAAGAAATCCTTCAAAAAATAAAATATAAAGTCAGCATCCGATTGCTCATTCGCTCGTGGTCGTATCGTTATTGGCACAAGGGCATATTTATTGTATTACATGATATAGAATTTCCACCACACGTCCCGAACCAACTAAATGAAGTATATGGTGACAAATATTTTACGTTAACGTTTACAATATGCGCTAACCTTTTTATTAAAACACTACACTTTCCATTGAATTTTATAAATAATACAATCTAACCTATGACATTACTGTTTGTACTATCAAAGCGAGGCCATTGTATGCGATTCGCATTGTTTTATCACCTTTGACTTCTTATACTAAGAGAACTTCGTTAGGAATACTTTCTTTTATTTTTGAACTACTTCATAATAATAAATTCTTCTACCAAAACAATAATAAAAATATTATCTTCATCTATAAATAAATATATAAGCTAGTATACTGTGAAAAAAATAAAAAAAATATATAACACTGTGATAAAAAATATGAGCACCAATTACGTCATTTATCTTGTAATTGGTTATTTAAAATATTTATAAACGCCCTTGTATTCCAAATAAATTCATTTTCAATGTGAAATTTTCAAAGAAACAAATAAAACTTATAACTGTCCTTATTTATCCAGTGAAGTTCTGCAATACACATTATCCTCGTCTATGTACCATTACGTTAATTTAATAATATCTT
>JAOSYY010000002.1:4527180-4539840 GCA_025727935.1 Hebomoia glaucippe
AGAACTTCGTTAGGAATACTTTCTTTTATTTTTGAACTACTTCATAATAATAAATTCTTCTACCAACACAATAATAAAAATATTAACTTCATCTATAAACAAATATATGAGTTAGTATACTGTGAAAAAAATAAAAAAAATATATAACACTGTGATAAAAAATATGAGCACCGATTACGTCATTTATCTTGTAATTGATTATTTAAATATTTATAAACGCCCTTGTATTCCAAATAAATTCATTTTCAATGTGTAATCATAATCGAACAGTGAAGAAACAAATAAAACTTATAACTTTCCTTATTTATCCAGTGAAGTTCTGCAATACACATTATCCTCGTCTATGTACCATTACGTTAATTTAATAATATCTTCTTCAGTGGTAGTGTTAGGTCAGAAATTATTTTAAATACCTTTATATTTATCAACTATTATATATTATACTCGTATGTAATTAAGAAATAAACTCTGATATTTCAAGAGAACAGGAACAATTCATAGCGTCGTAGGATTATAAAATATCTATAAGTATAGATATAAAAATTTAACTCATTAATATTTGAAATGTTTAAACAGATATAGATAAAAGATCAAATCAATCTGTAATATTGTCTTATTGCATAAGAAAGTTATTTTAGTGATTTTAAGTCAAAAGCGGATCAACCCACTAAGTCCCAACCCTTCATCAAATATTTACTGCCCTTAATTAGTTAAGTGCTATGTCAAGTTAATTGATCGCCTAGTCATTATCGCCCGACAGTTAAGCCAAGTTATATTTAATGGATAATGTTATCCTTTTAAATCATAATCGATAGTCCTTGGTGTTCCAAAAATTAAAATCGTTTTTTTATCGTCTCCAATACAAGATTCAGTTACTGTCTACTTTGGGACGGAACAAATGACATCCTATCCTACATTTCTCTATATTTTATAGCTTGACCAGTAAGTATTTAAATGCATTCATTAATTTATACGTGACAAACGGAATCACTTGACCATTGGGTTAAACGATAACTAACGTAAAAAAGTTATGTAAAAGCTTTTAGTGACACAATTGTTTTTAACATCATATTAATAATTAAAACTGTTTATAAGCGCCTTTAGAATAAAAAAGAGGTGTGGTGTCGTGGAACACCAGATAGGATCGAGGTTCGTTATTATAAAATTTCAAGTTCTTTTCAAAAATAATTATTCGAGCGTACATTTTTATCAATAAAAATAAAAAAAAAATTAAAAAGCTATCTTTTATTTTGTTTACAATGATTTATTAATCATCGCGTAGACTATACAAAAAATCTCGTGCTTTTTTTTAATGTTACGGACGTTTTTTACCGGGTATTCCTCCGTAACGCCCCATAAAGAACTTCGTTGCAATAACATACATAATATAAATTTTCAGATAAGTTTAAGTAACAAGACTATGTAAACTTTAATCGTATGTAACGTAAACATATACTATATGGCCCTTATAAAAGCCCTAAAAACAGTATAACTAACGAAATTTAGTTAGCACCAATTATCATTTCCTGTAAACGGTATCGTATGTATGTCAAAACGCTCAGAATATCGGATCAAAGTATAAATGTTAGGACACGTTTGCCATCGTATGACTCCCACTTCCTTATCAAAACGTATTCGGGATACAGGAGTCAGCGGCGAATCATTTCCAACGACGAGTGATGCCAATAACATTTCTTTGTATTACGTTTTAAGAATGAATTTTGTTTGTATGTATTATTTGTTGCATATTTTGTTGATAGTATATGTAATCGACTCGCGCCATTGAAAGTGACAATAGAATCGTGCGCCTTGAATGACAATAGCATTGGTAGTTTTTAATCGTTGTTATAAAGTTACGGCCAAATTTAATATGTATTACAATAGCGTATTTTTACGGCTATTATGTGTTTTATGATAGACATCCACCCACGAGCATTAGGTTAATTTCATGCAAACTGATACCTCAGTCATAGTACATCATTAATTATTGAATAACGCGTTGTCGTCTTATTTATCTTCATTTAGACATCAAACATTTATAAACTAATAGTGAATTGCCCATTACTGTGCATAAAATCTATTTTATTTCATATATTCACGCAAACAAATTTTCATATTAGATGCATTTAATATTGGAAAATGGCCAGACGAACGAATTTAACGCTTATAGAAAATTTAATATTAATATGTTATTCCCGGCGAAAATTCGACGCGACCCTTCGGTGCAATGTAGGTTATATTCGCTACACCGCTTTTAGGGAGAAGTAATATCTAAATTTATTACTTGATTATAAAAGTTATATTTCTAAGAATAATTATTAATTAATATTAATAACTAGTACGATGATGTTGTTTCTATTATTTAGATTTGCCTACCAGTAGTAACAGGAAGAATTTCATATTGAAATTCAATTTCCAAATGTAATAAATAGAATGAATACATTTTCCTATCTATAACCTATATGTATACGTCGATGGTATAAAATGTTATCTGGAGCAAGGCGCGGCACATATGGTAAAGGAAGTTCAGTGAAGCTAAACATATTTCGTTAATGTGTTTTATTATTAATGTCTCACAGATTTCGCCATGTTATATTTTAGGTCTAACCAGTGAGGTAACCTCATATATGCAGTATGCATATAGAGTAAATGAATATTATCATTCTTGCGTAGGTATGCAACATTTTAAATCGATATTAAAAAATACAACTGTTATAAATTATATTGTGAATAATTTAATATTTGATAATCGTAATTGGAGTCATTAAATAAGTTAGGCAGTTTAATGTTATTGTCAGTTGTAAACTGCTACAGGGGAATATAAATTAAATCTGTACTTGAGTTAGTTAACCCGGTTCCAACATATTTGGGACGTACATAAAACATGTACTGTTAGTTACTTCCTAGATTTTAACATGACGCGGGCGGTTAGTTTACGGAAAACTATTTGTAAATAAATAAACCACGTTAGGGCTATCAACTGCTACAAATGAATTCTATAAATAATTTATTATTTCGTGATCGAATTAAATTTATGTAAACTGTATGTTTTCCCTCTGCTGAAAATAATTGGATTGCTTGAAGACCATTAAGCGACAGTCTATTGTGTCGATGATAGACAAAAATACTATATTTATGTTAAATTATGTATCAAAAATAAAGGTTCAACTATCCCAGCAAATCTTAAAATAATTCTTCTATATCCATATGTATATCAGAAATTCTATATGAAAAATGTAACATTTAGCAACCCTATTTCAAGTATTCGTACTACTCACGATTTACGATGTAAATGCAAAATGTCTAGTCCGATCTGAAGACGAGGCGTATAACTCTGTAGACGATCAAAATGGGTTTAAATGGTGGCTTCCCTCACGGGGTAAACACGTCACCACCATCGTCGAATGACATCCTGATATTCGTTGTTTCCTATAGATGAATGTGTGCTGTAGTTGAGTACTGTCCTGCGCGAAATTGTAGTTGACGATTTTAAATTCCATTTCTAATCGTTTCTACTTTAAGTAATTCGTTTTGTAGTTTGCCAGAACTCATAACAAAATTTTAAGGTGTCAATGTGGAAATATGATCGGAATTTTATGAATTAAGAAGCTGAAGATGAAAAACAGATAAATCTTCAGTCTTACTCATCACAGTCTGATTTGGAAGGTGAAGTAGGTAGCAAATATTGCGATATACGAGGTTAGACGGTATATAAACATTTTTATTAAAGTAAATGAATAAAGAAAACAAACAATAGGTAAATATACAGGCTGTTAGGGGACCGCTCCCGAAAACGAAGACAGATGTTAGTACTAATGACACCTTTAATAATGGAAAGGAAAAAAATCGATCCAGATTACAAAAAAACATATTTTTAAAACTTTTTATTAGCATTATTTACGCTCCATCATGTTACTACACCTAAATGAAACAATAGTTTCATAAAAACATTGCTTTACTAAAAAAGAACCAGCAATGAAGCATGATAACCATAATAGCTGGACTAACATGATGGAACGAAATAACGTTTTAAAAATATGATATTTTTTTTAGTGAAGACCAATTTTTTTTCCGTCTTTGCTTTCGGGAGCGGTCCCCTAACACCCGTTATACATAGTTAATAGCTTTTTCGATACAATTCTTACATAATACGTTTCTCGAAAATACTCTGCGCAAGCCACGATGATGCAACCTCATATCGGACTAGAAGTTTTGCGGTTACTATACCTTCGACAGTATTTACGGGGTATGCAGTATCGTCGACAAATATAATGCTTCATTTTCTTTATTAACGTAATAATTTAAAATTTTTACTTTGTGAATAATGAAATTCATACACTGAATATATTTTTTAGAATTGGTTGAAAATCAATTATAAGCCAAGCTATTGGGTTTTATACAAGAAAGGATGGGAAAAGGAAAAATATAATGACAAAAAGACTGACCACTTCTTTGTCTACTATTTATTTAAAATACACTCTTTTCAAATTACAGGAAACTGGTCGCACAATTCAGCCGTGAAGAAACATCATTACTCGTCCTTCGCGTTATGGTTGGTCTAATCATCCTGTATGATTGGGTACACCCATCAGGTGCCTTTTGCCGTTCTTCCTCAGTAGACGTTAAAGGATGCGTCAAATTCCTACAACAGCAACCTCCACCTAAAGCAGAACCTTTACTGAACGCTTTAAGATATACCACGAAACATTTAAACAGCCAATCAACGCCGAGAAATATTCGGGCACTGCTGGCGGCGTGAGGACAGCATTCCAGCCTTGCATGTTGCTGTGGGGAATGATGTGACAATAATTGATGGGGATTTCTCGTTGGCATTTCAGTTGCGTTATTACGAACCGCAAACACAATACATTAAGTGACAGTGAATATTTGTTGGAATGGTAAATGATACAAACCACGTTCTATAATCACTGACGCTAAAATGTCTTGTATGCGGTGAGCGTAAATCGGTTGTAGCTCGATTTCTGAATATAAATGGACAGTGTATTCTTTACTCGCGTTAAGTGTTTATACTTTTAATGACAGATTTAATGGTTGCAAAGTTCCTTGCAAATTGATCGAAGCCGAGCTTCAACCGACTTTTACTTTAGTGTGTTAGCATAAGGTAGAGATTCCAACAATCAGACAAAGCTAACGCTGAATGTTCTATATAAATACTTTCCGAAGTTTCCTCTATTTACGTGATAATAATGATATAAAAACTATTTTTTTCTTACCTTGAATCCGACCTATAAAACGTTTATCATCATTAATATGAATTGCTCTTTGTTAAATTATAAATGCTTTTTATGTGTTTGCAGCCCAAGCATTTAGTATTAAAAATATAGCTTATATGTGTAGCTGCACAAACCTTAGACAAAGCTTTAAAAGCAAATATATATTTTTTGAGAAATCATTCCCTTCCCCACTGAAATGCAAGGTTATACTTTGTCACAACTCTACAGAATTTATTAATAGTTGCAAACTGTTAGATTTAAGATGCTAAATAAAAATTTATTGGAATTTAGGAGAAAGTATTATAAGTATAATATAGAAATTATTATTGTCTTTTAATCGGTTACCACGAATATTGTGCAATATGAGTCCCAGTAATTTTTTTATTAGACATCGTATAAAAGGTAATTTAACTTCGTTCAATAACATTTGATCAAAAAAGGTGATGCTAAAATTATCGTGTAGACGGTGACCATGTCAAATAAATACTATAAGGCAACGTAAGTAAAATTATAAAAATCAAGAGATATTTTTGGTAACCCAACGAATTAGAACTAACATAGTAATAATTCATAATGAGGCATGAACAAACCAATTACTCGTTACAGTTTGTTATAAAACTAAATTCGACTAAGATACTTCAATGTTAAGAAAATAATATGCTGTATAACTTATGTTAATCGTAGCAATTTTGCTGTATACAAACTAAACATGACTAAACACGACAGTTTAGTTTAGTCAAGTTTAACTTGATTAAACTAAAGACAACTTGGTTTAGTGTTAGTTAACTAACTGTCAACAGTATTGTCATTTACCTACTATTTTATTATATCGTAATTAATAAAAAATATGTCCACTGCCTCTATATAAAGGGATTTTAAATAACAACTTTTTGTAGTACAATATTATTGCAAATTTTTAAAATAGATATATTTTACGTATCTTAATTGTTACCTATATTTATATTAAGCCGAGTAAGCTCAAATTATCTGGTCAAAATATATCTTATAATTGATCCACAGTCAAAACTCTGTTATACCATTGTGTCACCAATCATGTTTTATAGAATGTTACAGTTGAAATTAATAAGTATTAATTTACCAAATGCGTATCCTAAAACGTAACCTCAAGTGGCGATAATGAGGAAACTTAAACATTCTAAAAGTTAAGAGAAAACAGTTACAAGGAGAGAGACAAATAAGAGTTTGACAAATCACTAAAATAGTTTTAATCATAATCACGACTTGAACCACACACCTCAATGTGGATCAAATATGGACTTATAAAGTATATTTCTTACTAAATAGTCTAGTCTTCCATTTTAAAATCATCCATGCCAGTGAAATTTAGAAGTTATTGTTTTTTCTAATAAAATTTCTTATTTTCTATTATAAATATCTAGCAGGATAGCAAGAGTAGTATCTCACATATGGCATTTCTCCCACATTTAGCGTAAATGTGTTTTTAAAATATTAGATAGCTATTAGTATATATTACTTGCACTAACAGCACTTTACTGTTATTTAATAAATGTAGTTTAAGATCCAATTGTGTTGTAGACCAGCAACTAGCTTCCATAATATAATATACAACATGATATGTTGTATGCTACAAAATTGGAACTTATGTTGTTGAAATATTCAAAATATGCATAGTTAGCAACACTAAAATTGAATAAGGTATTCAAACAACACTGCCCAATTGATAATATAGTATTTTTGAACCTTTTCTTGAAGCAGATTGTAGTTTAAAGTTAAATTTACTAGAATTCCCAGTTATAGTGAAATTGATGTTGAAATGTTTTTTTGTCTGTTGGGTGTTCCTATACTCATAGTTTGTAGTGATGTGAGATTTAAATCAATAACATGTATAAATTTCAATACTTAAGTCAAACAATTAAGGATTACTATCCTTTTTTTCATTAGGGAAAAGTATTTGACTGTAGTAATTGAAATTAATAAAGAATAATTTGAAAATATAATAATTATTATGGTGAAAAAGTTCACTCTGTTAATTCTTCTTGATATTGTCTATTTGAAGTGCACTGTCATTATTTACATTTACTTAATACCTTAATCTTGTGATATGGTTGCGCTATTGTATTGCAAATTATAAATATATATTTTTTAATTAACATGTTCTCTATTGACTTCATTGTTATAGCAAAATGTTTAGTAAATTGCTGCTTTTCAAATGTTTCATTAGTTATCAGTTAGGATTAATATTTTAAGTTTTCGACTATTTATTGTATAATACAAACACCAAAGTTATAATAAATAATAAACATGAATAGTATCTTATAACAAATTGTTTTATTTGAAAACTTACAGAAAAAATTAACTTACTAGTGACTAAGACAACTCATATTATTAGCTGGTCTAGGTTTGAGGATCAATTTGCCATTTTCATCACATGACATATTGAAGTCATTGAGCACAGAGCGGGTTCGAGCTGTAATGATGCTAGGAGCTATCACTTTTCTGTGCACTCCCATCATAAATAGCAGAACTGCAAAATTTTAATATGATTAGAGTCTGCAAAAATGAATATTACTTAAATCTAAATTAATATACCTTCTTAAAAAAAATATCTAAAGCATTATAGATTTTAATTAATTGGTTGTATCAGTTTTTTGTAATTGTTACTGGATTTATGTATTATTAAAACATTAGATTAACATAATTTGAAAAGCATTTTTTTACTAAAATAAGCCATACATATGAAAGTGGTTTCATTGTTTATTTTTTTTTTTGCCTACCTAGTAGGGTAGAAGTGACAGCAAAAAAGGGATGGTTCCATAAAGACTGAGTGAGAGACACAACTGGAGTCAGGGGATCAGTAAGCCAATGCCAGGCAGCAATAGCTGTGCAGAGAGAAACCGCTGCTAACACAACTGTAAAAAATGATTATATAAAATCATCACCATTTGTAAATTACCAGTAAATTTCTTACCCTTGTAGTGGATGAGTTCAATTCTATATTTAATTATTATGTGAGAATAAAATTCTCAAAGTTATATAAGAATATAGTTTAGATCGTCGAGATGATTAATATAAAATGTGTTACCACTTACTTCTCCACCTTGTAGTAGCAGGTTGCAAACAAGCTATTACTTCTGTGAGACGTCTCTCAAAAGCCTTCAGGTCTGTAAGAACGGCTTGCAAATATTAGAATTTTTATTTTAATATTATCTGATAGCAATATACATAACTAGTTATAGAATGTGGTATTGTATTTAATATACATGTAATTAAGAAACAATTGTATTTGAAACATACACGAATATTTTTACCGAAGTGGCAAAATAGACATAAAATTAATTATGACAAAAACAATACACCTAAGCTTGTTAAAAATGTACCAGACTTTTAATAATTCACCCAAATATTTCTAGACCAAGTTTATGAACATTCATATTGATATTGACAAAAACAAATCACGGAGTCGGGATAAATTTCCGTTAAGTTACTAAAAGATGTAACTACTCACCATCACAAGCAGTTTGTTCTAAAGACATTATATCTTCGTTCTAAAACATACTCTTCTAGATATATAAAAATGATGCTCGTAACAAATAGTATTAATTACTTAATTAGCGTAGTACTTAATTCTACAAATGAAACTATATCGTGGCCAATGTGTTATATATATTGATAAAATAAACATAAAAATTGAGGCCTGTATAAGTTCGTAATTATATCATTTATTATAATAGCTAGTGAATAACTTTTACGAATTCACAATATATACATTAGTTTAAATTTCTGTTTTATTAATTTTACAATTTACAATGCTTATTTGCGATGAAAATTGAAAATTATTTCACTTTCTGACACCAATGTCAAGTATCAAATGTGATAAATGACAAATATGAATGTTGACGTAATTATTGAGCAATGTACCTATTAAATATTATAGATTACGTAGTATAGGTATTTACCGTTTTTCATTATAGTTTTAAAAATTAGTATTTTTGTTTCTTTATTATATTTTTCGTTTAATTAAACTTCTAGCATTATATTATATATATTTTACTAAATTATTGAAAATTCAATTCAAATTTTCTAATAAATAATGCTATCGTTTATTTTGGTTTAGTATTATCAAATATTTATTTAATATAATTTACTAACTTTTGCTTAGTAAATACACCTTATGCTAATCTATTACGTATGAATACATATTTAAACTTTCTTCCTTAACTGTTGTAGGTACGAGTCACCTTTATAAAGAATATCAATTATTTTTGAAAAAGACTCCGCTAAGAAAAGTAGCAATGCAAAATCATAGGACAGAACATCTTTAAAAACAGTAAAAAGAGATTTAAAAAAATTACTATGAAAACTGTGAATTGAAAAATGAAAATGTGGGATAATATAACCCCAATACAATTTAATAATATTTTATATTGTATTGCTGCAACGTTAGTATGAAGTCCCTTAAAAAGTAAGGGAGACGGTCACTATATCCCTTTTCTCTTATATATCCGCGTATACGTATATGGAAATATGGAATTACGGAACATCACTTTCTTTACTTGTAGACGTAAATTGTAAGTAAAAATATTATTCGAATTCCTATTGTCAATTCATATTATTATTATTTGTTTTACTATAGTCATTATTAATTGAAATATATCTTGTAGTACGAACTATAATGTTAGATGTTACTGCAAAAGTAAACAATATTTATCTATAGTTTTTCATAATTATGTTTATCTTCATAAATACAATAAATCCAGGAATTTTTTTTTTTTTAATCAGATTACTGCTATTATTTCCCAATTGTGTAAATAAACAAATTTTACATAACAGACGTAAGGAAGATATTATCTTTATATTTTTTAACTACAACACTATTTTATGTCATAACCATTTATTATGTAGTTGCATAAATCATTTAAACAAGTTATTAACAATTAGCAAGTCAGTCAGTTCCTCGTCAGCTTGCTTGAAAGTTGGTTGGCAGTTGGTGTTTAGTGCAAAGTCCAAACTCCGGGTCATTTTCAAAGGCGATTATACCGTTTATTAATATAAATTTGAAAATTATTAATATTATACATTTATATGGTAAACAATTGATTAAAACATCGTAATAACTATTGCTGAGTAAGTAGAAAGCTACGTTTATTTATATTTATTTACTTTTTTTCAATATGAAGAGAATGGAACACTTAATAACGCATTAAGAAACTTATTTTTGTTTGAATATTCTTAAAACATATACATATTTTTTATATATGCATTAATTATCTTGTGGCATACTTTTTAGTTAAATATAATTTGCTTAAATTGTAATAATAGCTGATGTAGCTTTTCCAAAATGTAATATTTTCAGTCTGTGATTAGTCAGATATATGTTTATCAATTTATTTTTAGTCGATAAAGAATTTACAACTATTCTGAAAAATTTAGCATGACAAGACAGCGTAATATGATATATGCATAATATAACTAACGTACTTTGTAGGTGTCGAAAGATGAGAAATTATTATTCAGTTATTTGCCATTGATCCTTTCTATAATTTGAGCAGACAAAAAGTTATAGACTGGCACTTATTGTTCACAGTTGGACATCATAATAAAATTACAATGATCAACTTACGACAAGCGATAAGATGCGTGAAGCCAGTGATACCCAGTATTAGAGCAATGTCTAGTCAGAGTCTTGTAAATATAACTGCAGATAAGGAGAACGATGAAATCGCCATATTAACTCTACAAAGACCTCCAGTAAACAGTCTCAATTTAGATATACTTCAAGCCATCAATAAAACTCTTGATGAAATCGCCAAGAGTAAATTTAGAGCTATGATATTAACATCAGTAAGTATATATATTTAGACAAAATATATATACTAAAATAAAACCCAGGCTAATAAAATTTGAAAGTAATTATTATTAATGATCTTTAGTTTGACCTTAGCAACTCATAATGACACAATTCCTGTTAGTATCTTTGTTTAATACAAAAAACATTTGTTATAAATAAAATAACTAGGACTTCTAAGAAAATTATTGTTTGTATCTGGTTTAACATTAACAACATTGCATTTAGTGCCTGAAGACTCAGATTTAAAGTCCAAGATAGTAGAATTAAAATTATTACTTAAATCTGTCATATTAAAAAGTAACAAATATTTACATCTAATCTTATTAGAGGAAATGTCAATAATTGAACTGTTATTATTCTAGGCTTCACCAACAGTTTTCTCAGCTGGTCTCGATATCATGGAAATGTACAAACCAGATATGAAGAGAGTCGAGCAATTTTGGTCAACATTACAAGAAGTCTGGTTAAAACTATTTGAAAGTAAATTCATTACTGCAGCAGCTATTAATGTATGTATAAAAAATAATTTGCATTAATAGAAATAATAGTTTATCTATGTTTAGTCATATTATACCTTGTGCCTGAGAACCGAAAACATTCACCTTCTTTTTTTAAGATTTTTGATCCTTTGTAGAAGATTTTTACAAAAAAATGTGAGAAGGAATTTGAAAATTTCAGAAAACTTAACCCCAATATGTACTTGCATTTGAGTGAGTATACGGCAAACAGAGCGGAAATTCACGCGAGTAAAACTGTGTTGTGCCCCCTAGTTAATAAAATTTAACAAGTATATATTAATACTTGTAAATTAAATTAGCACTTCTATTAATGAATATATGACTATTTACTAGTTATTTTTATATGCAAAAACAAAGCACAATCATTAATCTATTTTGTTTTACATCCTTGGTGTATTAGAATAATTAAAAGTTCAAAGTGCGATATTATAAAAGCTTCTCTCTTTGGCTAGATCATACAATAAAGTATGCACAGTTCACCCCGTAGTAATAATGCGAATTCATAGTTGGCACATTCCATCTTTTTAGGGTCACTCGCCCGCTGGCGGGTGTCTTTTAGCGATGTCATGCGAATATCGTTCCATGGTAAGCGGTAAATATTCAATAGGCTTAAATGAAACCGCCCTGGGTATAATAGCGCCTGTTTGGTTTATGGACTGTATGCTTAATGTTATTTCGAAGAGGGACTCTGAAATAGCTCTCAACTTAGGAAAATTGTTCAGCGTCGAAGAAGCTTTAAAGGTATGTTTACATGTGTTATTGAGAATTGTCTACAGACTTACTGCAAGACTCCACCAAAGCCAATAATCCTGGTGTCCTTAAAAAAAGCTTAGGCACCATAATCCTTGATTATATCCTGTTATATAAGAAAACTTTTGAAATATAATTATAAGGAATGATGTTATTCGCTTGGAAAATATGTATTAATGTATGGAGGATCTAGTTGATCAAAAATTTAAGAGAACTCTATCTTCTACCGTTAGCTTCTATTAATGTACATGTTTATTCTAATGAATATAACTACAATCTTTATATATATTTATAAGTGAATATAAAATCTTGATATGTATATTAAAAA
>JAOSYY010000002.1:4539940-4550899 GCA_025727935.1 Hebomoia glaucippe
TTTTTAACAGGTCGGTCTTATAGATGACGTGGCAAATGACAAAGATGATGCCATAAGTAAATGTAGAACATTCATACAACAATTTGACAAAATACCTCCATTTGCAAGAACCATGTCAAAATTAAAGTTTAGAGCGAGATCAACCCAGTGGCTGAAAGCAAACAGAGAAGCTGATTTAAAAGAATTTCTTGATTTCGTTAAAACGCCTAAAGTACAACAATCTTTAGAAATGTATCTTCACATGCTTAAAGCAAAACAATCAAAATCACAGTAAGGAGACTATAATTTTATATTATACATATACAAAATTTAGACAGAGATTTTCTAAAATATTGTTATTTTTATATTATGACATTATATATCGATATATAATTGTATTTTTATCATAAGTGTGGAATAAATGACATTGATAATTAAAACAAATCATTTTAATAGCAAATCCGTGGGAATTAAAACATTGAGCAGGTTATATAATATCTTCAAATTTCCGTCACAAATGAACTGTTAGTAAATTTCAAAAAAATTCACACACTTTAAGACAGAAATTTCCAGCAGTTTATAAATTATACCTACATAAGATACAATGTCAATATTGAATCAGGAAGTAACCTTGTAAAACCAATTATACCTATAGTTATTAGGTCATATACCTTGAAATGATGATATATTATAGGTACAAAGTAAAAGGTTGAGAATTTTGGACCTATTAAAATTCACATTCAATATTTAATTGAATTTAGGTTCTGTGGCATATATTTTTTAAAAGTTATTTCCTTATTATAAACTCGGAAACAAAGTTTTTTTTATTAACAATGATAGAATTTATGATGACTCTAAAATTTAATTTTTACTATTATGATCTCGCAAATTAACTATTTTTTAAATCTCAATTCTTTTTTATTGATTACTTAATGACGTCATAGAGTTATATTTTCAATAACATTAACTGGTTGTTATACGAAACAATTCTTATACTCGGATGAAGTATGAGCTTTAAAAAATTAAATCCTCAACTTGCAATATTGTAGTATTTAATTGAATTAAAACTCATCAGCCAACAACGCTGCAGTTTCCGGGTCCACAGTTTCCGTCATGCTCATTTGCATGTCGGTCCAATCTTCACGCTGGTTGTCAATAAAGTAGTAGATCTCGCTTATACGATCCCGATTTCGTTTCACTTCATTACTATAGGAAACAGAATTAAGCATATTGCGCCTATGGACTATGGCTAAAGATTAAGTTAAATTTATAAGAGGTCAAAAGAACTTACTCATTAGTCCCCTGAACGAGTTCATCTCGCCAGTTATTAGCGCGAGTCATTAATAAGTCCTCTCGGGCATCGATGAACCTCATGTGATTATCGGAAGATTGCGCTACGAGGTTCATCATGGCATCTCTATCCATCATGACCTTTAATAAAAGAATTACTGTCGGAGAGCATTTACTGTATGAGTCCCTTGTCGTATCACAAGGTCAGTGTACACGCCCAGATATTATTATAAAATTAAATTTATACACTTATTTGTCAAAATATTACATTCTCGTAAATGTCTAAAATATAACACCATTAAAAGTGTAATAGTTCTTATTATTTACGATTGTTTTGTGTGAAATAATCAATATTCTAATATATGAGACCAATAGAATCTTGTGTTAAATTTACCTCAAACAGTTCTGTTGGTACATCCCCTAACATGACTTTGTTTCCCAGCAGTTTTGAAAGCGCTTCAAACTGTCTCATCGACCACATTCCCTCGTGCTCACGCCACGCTCCAAACGCGTTACGGGAGACCTCTAAGAGTTTTGTGATCATCTCCGTCATATTGACAGAGAATTGTACCCTTGATTCCTGAAAAACAAGCCTGAATGTGAAAAATAATGAAAGTAATCATTGTAAAAATGTTTGATTTTGGGTGTCTGCTTGTGCAGGCCGTCAACAATATAAAAATGAATGTTGTGAGCTTGACGTGAATAATTATAGTTATACCATATTATTATAATGTAACAATTACTCACATTTTGATTGTTTCCTTAAGCGTGTGTATATTAAATAAAATCGAATAATACCTCGCAACGTTCATAGAGCTGCATCTCTATGGTCATAAGCTTTTTCCAAAGATCATATATTAGATCGTTAAACGCCTCTCCTGCATCCATAACATTTGATTCCACTTGCTCAATTGTTGCTTGTTTGGTCGCCACTTTACCAATTATTTCATTCATTTGGTCTAGTAATGGCTTCTTTTTGCTTTCAAATTCCTCCACGACGCTATACAAGGAACCCTTTGTAATCAAAGATACTTATCTGATCGATTTTTAAACTTCGAAATAAGATTTCCATTTGACTCTTAGATATGCCAGGTCTAAAAATTTAACTTTTTTATTAAGGATTATACTAGCGAAATACTCACAGTTTACTTTGCTTTACGCTATCATCTAAGGCCGTATCCACTAGGTCTTTAAACAGCTTTATTTCATTTTGTCGCGCATTGTAAGCTTCTTGAGCAAATTCAACTAAGCCTGCCATTGTCTCCACGTATTGCTCTTTGTATCTTAAAATACATATTTAAAAAGTATACTTCTGTCGAAAAGCAATTTAACGTACAATGAGATTAGTGGTTAATATTTCTTAATTCAGGTGCTTTTCATAAATAAGTTACTATAACAACTTCTAATAATCCTAATAATCCTTTAGAAGCTATTTTTCTCCTAGCAATGAAGACTTATCAATTGAAAAAATTAAATGGTCTTTCCACATAATCTATAGGTATAATTAATTTATGGACATTTCAAATAGAAAAACGTAGTTTTACAATTTTATATATATTGTACATAACATCTAATCATTATTTACCTTGAAATAGATAGATTAGATTAAAAGACAGTACAAATGTAACGCTTAAATATTAGAACAACATTTTATCTGCCTGCCGAAACACATATTTATTAGGTTAAATCTTAACATTAGAAAAAGATTGACACAAATTACGTATAATTAAATCCTCTGAAAATCTTTACAATTAGATAAATCAATGATTTACATAATTAAATAATAATAATTTATTGCACATTTGAACTGCAAATGAGTATTAATGAGGTCACCGTCTCATGTTTACATAAGATAAAGATAATATAGGTATAAATACAATCTACATGCAACCTGATGAAAAATACGAACTGTTCATAGAAACCAATAAGTTCTCCTCCAACATGTAAGAGCAAGGAACCATCGGGATCCTTTTCAAACATTGTTTCGATCAATTCTGGGCCACTTAAATATTCCACAAAAGACATAGCGTAAAACTCGACCCTCGCATCATATTCTTCCTTAGCAATCCTCGCCTTCTCTGTCTTTTCATCAGCATCATCCAATTTACGAAGAAGACCGCTAAAATATTTAGTCTTACAGTGAGGGATAACACAATGTCCTACAAGATATTAACAGTGGTGTGACCTCATGGACTTGAAATATTTTAATTATAAAATGGTGTTATTAAATAAAAAATGTATATTTCATGCTTAAACGGTGCAAGAAAATCAAGTATTTAACTATTTAAATTTTATTCATAAAAGTCTCAATCTGCCTACAATATTTGTTTGGAAGATGAAAATGTTGCTTTTATATTACCGAAATAATGCTTGTCCGGTTTCCCTATCTTCTTCAGTGACAAGTTTATAATCTAAATAAGTCACCCTAGTCAGAGCAGATTTTAGAAATTGGTTGGTCATAGGATCATCGCAACATGGATTCCCTTTAAAACTAACAGAACGTAGCTTACGAAACCTTCGTAAATAGGACATCTGTGAGTTGTAAATTATTTTTTCAATTCATTATAATAAAGATTAAATAAACTTATTCTTTTATCACTTATAGGCAACTGATTACATAAAACAAATAATTTAAAAAAAACTACTGTAATGAAGTGTACCAAAAAATACGCGCCTCTTTAAAATCTTCAATCAAATTATCGCCAATACTGAAAACTAGTAGGTTTTCCAACGCATCCATGTTCTCCAATTTTCTAATTTTATTATGAAATAATGTCAGGATTTCTAAATTCCGTAACTCGTCCAAATTTTCAATTTTCTCAATTTTGTTAAAGGATAGATCCAATTCATTTAGACCGGTTAATTGTTCTAAATTTTCAATTTTTTCAATCAAATTGTGGGCTAAAGTGAGCTTTCTTAATGATTTCAGCATCCATAAGTGATCAATTCTTAATATATTTTGAAATTCTAACCGTACTATAGGAGCTTCATCTAAATGTACTCCTTCTTCAGCAAAAAGTCTACCAGCTTCTTCAGTAGGGCCTATTACAAAATCATTTATTACATTATGAAATTATATTTTGCTAACCTTTACAAAGTCAGTTTAAGCGTCTTCTAGATTTAAAATTGATTAAATCAAAATAAAGTTCATAATAAAATGCTGAAATAGACGTATAAATTTTATAATTTGGTGGTTTGTTTATTGTAGATCGACTTACCATACTCAAGAATACATCTAGTAATCATTGAATTATCGATTACACCAGGTTCAATAGCCGGATGTATGATTAAACTGTTTAGAGATTTCTTTTCGGCCATTTTCTAAAGGAAAACGTTTATAATTTCTTTAGGTATAATCTTAGTAATCTTACACTTCACGAAACTGTTACTAAACACATGTATCGTTGCTAAGATATTAACAGAAAAATAATATTCACATAAAACATTACCAAATATTATAATTATATACAAATTGCGTATTTTTTGATAAATAACATTTCTTTAAGTAATGTAGATGGTTAATATTATTATACTTAAAGCATACTTTAAAAAAGTATTGAAATTTGTGGGTTTAATGTTAACTGGCTCTACATAATATTTAAAATCTGCCACGACGTTAAAGTTGTAGTATTTATGTTACTTATGAGAAATAAACATAGTGTGATTTCGATAATTTTTTTAAAAATGCAATATTATGTGTGTAAAATAAAAAATATTTTTTTATTGCTTCAGAACAATTTTATTTTATTAATTTTAGACTTATGTAAAGTAACTTGTTTCCGGAAACGTGAAATGGCAACAATAGCTGTTTTGACTTTTGACGTCAAATATAACGTCTGAATGAAAATAACAATTGACATTTGTGAATTGACACTTTTCCTTAAAAGAATATTGACAAAGTGACAAGTGAAATCGGTGAAGATTATTATTGATAAATAAAAAAGTAATTAAATAAAAGCCAAAAATGTCTTTTTTTGGGGTAGGAAATCCATTTGCCACACCGGTTGGTCAAAAAATTGGTAAGTTGAAGAATAAATTTCTTTTGAACTATTATATTTTCCTGCCCCCTTCCTTTTGTTGCGCATTAATCCTGAAAAATATTTTTTCTTTGTTCTATAGAATTATTTACATAATAATTATCAGTTTCAACCTTTTTAATGTAGCTAATTTAACAAAAAAGTTTATTGTTGATAATTTTTAATATTTGAACTAAATTTCAGAACAAGCTACAGATGGATCGCTTCCTTCAGAAAACTGGGCCCTTAACATGGAAATTTGTGATATTATCAATACTAGTGCAGATGGACCCAAAGATGCTATTAAGGCAATTAGAAAAAGACTGACCCAAAGTGCCGGAAAGAATTACACAATAGTTATGTACAGTTTAACTGTGCTTGAAAGTTGTGTTAAAAATTGTGGAAGACCTTTCCATGTTTTGGTATGCAACAAAGAGTTTATATCTGAGTTGGTAAGTAACATAAATTGATCTGACCTTGTTTCTTTATAATTTAGAGTAGTTAGTGGTTTTTTATTCACCTTGACAATCTTTTTAAACTACATAGAAGTCTATTCAAAAATAATCATTTATCAAGTAATGTGATGTGAGCACAATAAACAGAACAATAATGAGTAGTCCACAATTTAAACAAAGTATTTAAAGTTATTACTTCTATAATAGAACATTTAATAATGATTTATATTATGTGAAGTGATTTGCTACTTTAACATAATTTTTAAGACATGAGACAAAATGTGTTCGTGTTTCACTTGTACTGGTAATAACTATTTTATAAGCACTTATTACATTATTCTAGTTTTCTGTAAAAAAATTGTAACAAATTATTATTCTATAGTATATTAATGAATCATCACACAGCACTAATTGACCCAATGTCTAGTATGAGTAACAGTGTCATATTTTAAAAAATGAACTTTTATTAAAAAGTTTGCCTTGATTCATGTCCAATCCACAACTAAAGCAAATTTATATCTTAATATCATCGAAAAAAATAAAAACTATAAGAGCAGTTTCAGTTCTACTGTAGTGTTACTGCTATGTTATTTCTGAATGTGTTAATTCTGCATAGTTATGTAGGTTTTTTGTAACACCATTATGATTACCTGAAACAGATATGAGTGAGATTTGCTCTGTTGTTTCAACAACACAATAACGCAACTTCTTATCAGATAAAATGCCACTAAGAACTTTGTCGAGATATTTATATATATTCATTATTTGAATCATTTTTACTAATTGTAAATAATAAAAATGAAATCAAATTTTAGTATTCATATATGAATTCTAAGAAGCATCATTACACAATGTAATACTAAAATAAATAATAATACTTAAAAGAAAAACATTTGATATTATCAAATAATTGATAATTTTTCATTAATAAGCTATGTAACACAATTTAGAATGTATATAATAGTATATAATCATTCACTTGTGCAAAGTAATTCAAAAATTTCTTAATCATCTTAAAACTGCTTTTCAAAAGTACCTTCATTAGCTTCGCTATTCATTCTTACACAATTTAATCAAATATATGAACTGCTTTTAATTATCATATAATAAAAATTTAGATTTATAAAAATACTGTAAATTATTATGTCAGAGCCGATTTTAGATTTAGTATGTTCTAGATTTTTTTAAACTTAATATATTGCTCGGTGTGATTTTGCCATTATCTTTATTGTAAAACAATTGATGAACTGTTATCAATTGCGTGAAATTAAAGGAGCATCCAAAAGGTGAATGGCCATATAAGCAAATATTTTTTATTGACTCGAAGTATATAAAACTCAAGATATAGCTGTAATATAAAATTCAAATCCAAAACTGTTAAGGTTTTATGATGTCATCTGAGATAATGTATATGGCATTCTACTTGTTAACACACAAACAGGCTCATTTAGCTCATTAACATATAGGAATAATATATTTTAAATAATTATTAAATGAAATACTTATAATCACCCGTTGTACTGAATGAAATTATGTATTTATAAAAAATATATTTAACATTGAACTAGAATTTCACTGAAATATTACCAAATGTACTTCAAGACTGTGTGGTAATAATTGATATCTTTAACTACATTATAATAGTTGATTGTTTGTTACTTAAATTTTAATAAATTAATACTACATCAATTCAATTTGGATTAGCATATTATAGCCATTTTTAGTGAACATAAATTAATAAACAATTAGGAACACTATTTCACAATGTTACATAACATTAAACAAAACAGTAGGCAGTCACGATTGTTTTTATTATACTAATATATAAGTCATAGGTAATTTTATGTACAAACCCTATTATGTAATAATAACACCGCTGATTTCATGTTTACGGCTGTTCAAAAGGGATATTATATGCATTTCTTCTTTAAGTTTGAACCCTTTGATACATCATTTTTATAGATACTAGTAGCGTTGCACGAAGTTGTTTTCAGCAGTCATATTTATGGTTTTAGGTAAAATTAATTGGCCCCAAAAATGATCCACCAACTGTGGTTCAGGAAAAGGTATTGAGCCTCATACAATGTTGGGCAGATGCATTTCAAAATCAGCCAGAATTGCAGGTAAGTCCTAAATCGTACATTTGGATTATTACGTTCGAGACATCGCCATAAATTTGAATAGATATCTGATAAATGTCGATATTAGTTAATTAATTTAAGTAGTGTAAGTTAATTAATTTAAGTTGTGCAAGAGTAATTTTGGTATTTGTTATAACATGTTATATATGCATCGTAAGTTTTCTGTATAGCTTATGCCAAATTTAGCACTGTTCGCGTAATATTGCTTAAACGGGGTGCGAGTTTTCGCTCTGCGTATTATTGTTGTTCAAATAATCAATATTAATCATTTCAATAAAAGATAATCTGACGTTAGTCTTGGAGGAACAATTCATTTATTTTCATTATAATATTACTGACCATAATATACATTATTTATTAACTAATAAATTTATTATGTCTAAAGTGTAAATTAATTTATACACAGACGCAAAACAAATGAAAAGGATGAATAAATTATTGTATAATTTTTTATCGCCTGTTATGGTAAAACGCGTTGTTATCGTACGTCTGGGCGCAGGTTACCGATAACATCAGATCAATATCAGCCTCAAATATTTACGTCTTAATATTTCTTGTTCTTTGTAAAGTAACATTACCTGGTCAAGGTCAGCTGTTAATGTTCAAATTGATGTTTATATCTATTAAGATTTCTAAAACCGTTATGTTTATACAAGTTTACATAAGTATATACTGCGCCCTCAGTCACGTTTTATAGCACGAGGCCCTTTAACGCTAAAATAGATATTTGGTTGTTTTCAATCATATTCTAGTTTGAAGGTTTATCTTTGTAAAGTATAAAGTAAATAATATGACTCAATACCCAATAATGGCTGCACACTAAAAACCACATTTATCTGTTTATCTTAGGAATTTTCTTTCTTACTACGTCGTATATCTCTTTGTTGTCATTCAACGAAGAGAACTTTACATTTTTGTGTAAACAAATAAACCAAACATTTCCTTCTGCCTTCTTTCAGCCTGTATTCTCTATGTGTTGAAAAATATTTTACAATGACCTTTCTTATATTGACCTATTTACTCCATGAAATAACAATGCATAGAAAAGTTGTAGTGCTTCGATGTGCTACCTACAATCCCGCTTGTTATTTGATCTACCTTGTCCGCATACCCGAGGATTCTATTTCATTTAAGACTTATTCCACCGGTTTTCTAGTATAATAGAGGTACTTATGTTTTAAAAGAGGTTGTATACTCGTAGATGTTTATAGAGTTACAAAGAGTCCTTCTATTTAAGATACAGGTCTAGGTGATTTTTTATTTGCCTTTACGACATAAGAAGTCCACACTATCATGTAATTTAAGTGATATGTATTTATTCGATAGAGCGTTGTCACCTAATAAAAAAGTTCAATAGAGAACAATAGATGTTAATTAGGGTACTCTGAGTTTTGATAGTATTTTTGTCTTTCAGGGAGTAGTACAAGTGTACAACGAATTACGGACCAAAGGAGTCGAATTCCCGATGACCGACTTAGACGCAATGGCTCCTATATTTACACCACAGAGAGTGAGTATCATAACTAAGATAACATTCGGTAAAAGACCAATAGTTCTTCATATTTAATCAGAGAGGGTTTCATCAATTTTTTTGTTTGAAATGCCTGTGTCGCAGAAAAGTTATAACCTTCGTTGCCGGGTTGTCAAATATTTAAAGCGTTATACTTGTGAACATAGCTCGCCTATATTTTTATAAGAAGCCGTGAATCACTACGCTTATTCTCTTTTATAACCAACGCCAACCTATTAGTTTAAATAAAATCATGTTTCCAGAAAATACAGAAAACAAATTATGGCAATTTTAGGACATTTCATTTCGCCAATTGCATGTGCCAAACGTTTTTGTGACCATTTTATGGAATGTGTATAATTTATCGGTAAATAAATTAGAAAGTGTTATTTCAGAGCGTTCCTGACGGAGCTGGCGGTGATCCAGTAGTGGGATCCCCGCAACGGTCTATCTTAGCGCCTAGTTCGCCTAACAGAATGCCACTTGAAAATAATACTGGAACGGTACCTAAGTTTAATAAGTCAATATCGTTAACAACGTCTCACGCAATATTCTATTTTTACGCATTATAATTATTTCTTGTATATAAATTTATAATTATCTTTGACCTACACTAACGCTTAAATAAAGTGGCTGTTTATAAAATTAACAGCTTTTTCTATGTATAAATTTATTTTAATAAAATGATATATTTATATAAGACTTATAACAGAAACTCAATTAATAAAAAAATTAATTTGTCCACGGGGCACCGTTACTAGCATTATAAATGTGAAATTTTGTATTACTTGATATTTATTACTCTATTCGAAAAACCGAATAAATTGGATTTGGCTGAAATTTATCGCACAGTTTATTAGAAGAATTAATACAGGTATTCTATTCCAAAAATACAATTAATTCTAAAGTGGGCACGAACCAAAACACCGTTAACAGTTGGTATTGAATGCTTTTTATAGACATTGTTAAAGAACAATGTATTTATATATGTAATATAAATGAATGTTTTGTTGGTTTCTTCTGCGATTGAGACTAAAGATTTATTTGTATTTGAATTCATCAAGAATGAGAACTATCAAAATGTATGTCTATTGGGTGTAATTTTTTCAGGTGACCTTATCAGAGAGTCAGACTAGTAAGTTACGCGCGGACTTGGCCGTAGTGGAAGGTAATATGAATGTAATGAACGACATGCTTAACGAGCTAACGTCGCAGCCCTACACTCAGCATCATGACTCGGATATACAACTACTCGATGTAAGAAAACCGTGATGTTTGTAATATCATCATAACATCTGTATTCAAAGTGCGAATTGCAATAAAAACGCTTCATATAAAGTTTTTATCTATCTGTTTGTTCTGTCAAATCTCTGTACCGGGTTATATATGATCGATAACTGGTACTTTTCTGGTACTTTAGGCTACTTTTATTTCAACGATATCATCATGTTTGACTCTTAACATAGTGAGTATTAAATCGGATGACACCGGGGACCAACGCTAGTCAATTTATCCAGAATATTTTCAAACTTGAGTTTTGTATTTTTACTTTGGTTGTAAATAACAGA
>JAOSYY010000002.1:4552650-4593926 GCA_025727935.1 Hebomoia glaucippe
TTATAATTTTGTGTAAAGAAAATGTTTTTGTAGATTTAAATGTTTATGTGAAATTAACAGGTGTAAAAGACGTAACTGATGAGAAATCTCCCAGCGGCTCGAAGGACGAATTTGACATGTTTGCCCAATCGCGTAATGTCACCTACGAAACTACTAAAACTGGGTACGTGAACATTTACTTCGACTTTACATACATAGTTAATCATGCTAAGGATACACAATATTATATTATTATTTTTTCCACATAAGTTAATGTGACAAATTTGATATACACGTATGGTGTATGTTTATTATAAGACAGTAAAATTTATATTTAGTTGGTAAGCCTTAGTTAGGATGGCTCTCCGTGTTAGATTTAAATAAAATACCTTTTGCACTACACTATTAATACAATTTAAAACAATTAATATATAACCCCATTTTCTAACGAAAAATGCGTACATTGTAGTTTCCCAATGGAAATACAACTGTCTGACTGGCGATGAAAAAAGTTTATATATATATATATATATCTAGATCTAATCCAGTACGAGTCTATCTACTTTTATTTTGTGTATTGCGAAACTTAGAGACGTAATAAGATTGTTTTATTTCCAGTGGCAGTAGTTACGCAGATAACTTAGAAGAGCAGACTTCAGCTGGACTTGCGGCCGCTGCCAACACTCGCGCTACACAGCAACCCTTGGTAATTATAGCCAAAAAAATATTGTTGATTAGACTAGGTTAATGGAGCTGTTAAAGGAATACTGATAGTTTTCATGTATTTTAAAACTTCATCATAAATTATGTTAATATTTAGTGCGAAAAACTCTTGAATACAATTTTTTTATTGTTAAACAATTAAGAAATAAAATCAGGAGACCATAAACGGGCCACGTTCGTTAAGTTCATGACGTCATAATGTAAAAGCAAGTTCACTACAGTACAGCGTTAATGCTTCTACACGCCAAAAACTTACGTTACAAGTCAAATCGGTGTTTCATATCGGTATGCTACAATGAGTGAAATTAACACTATAACGTCACACGCGGTCAGGAACTATCGGCGTGTTTTCGATACTGGACTCAAAAATTTACTTGTTTGATTAGAAATGGAACTCTTATATATGATTTTTTCATTTATCATAAAAAAAGAAATTCAGTATCCCAAGTGTGATCAATTGGATAACTGTAAATTTAAATTTTATTCGAGATTCCACAAACAAAATTAGATTAACATCGTATTATGTCTTGATATTTTTCTTTGTATTATATACGATTATCATATAGTTTGATTGTTATTTTTTATAATATGTTTATGTTTTTATCAAGATTTTAGTTATTTTATGTTTATTACAATAATTTTTTCGACAGCCCTCAGGGATGGATCAGAGAGAAATCGATGAAATATCGGCTTGGTTAGAACAGGAAAAGGTGAACTTTTGTTTTATTTTTATTTATTTTTCCTTTTTTCTTCCACTACTTCATGGCACAGGTTTTGGTTAAAAAAATCACATTTGCACTAAAATATTTCTAGAACTATATGCAGGTGTTTTATGAACTTGCTCCACCAAGTTTTTTACTGCAAATATTTTGTTTTTTTATTATCGTATGACGAAAGCGGACAGAGATTTTATAAGTAGACCATATCGAAGATGCTCTTTTCCAAGACTTAAATTATCGAGAGAAAGCTCTCCATATATAGAGTTATAGCAGTACTTTTTTTTTTTTTGGGGGGCACGTCGCGTTTTTAGCCCGGTGGCTATTAAAACTAACTGGATGTTAAATAGCAGTACGAATTCGTGTGTTTATTAAGGCAAGATGAAAATTTTAATCTATACTAATATATATGTTTTATTAATGCACATGAAAGTGCATTTAAAGCACAATTTATAAAAATGTCTGTTTTTCCTCCGGATTTTCTTTACTTTTACTAGTAGATCTCTCCACGATAGAAAATCAACCATTAAACCGCCAGGTACAACTAGTATAATATAAATCCTTTATTATTACTAGGCTGCATCAGAAGCCAACGCCGGTCAAGAGAGTGTTACGAGCAGCGACTTTGAGAAGTTCCTTGCTGAACGCGCCGCGGCCGCCGACAGCTTGCCTAACGCCAACGAGACAACTAACAATACACCGAGACACAGACAGATCAACAAAGATAAAGACTCAATGTTCGCACTTTGAATCCCCATAGCGATAGGTCAGCGACACCTCATATAAACCACACCCAATGTTATATCGATAAAAAAATTATGCCGGTCATATTTCAAATTCTCATCTTTAATTAATGGCTGTGTGACAAAATGATTAAAATAGAAGCGAAAGATGCTCGCCAAATATAATACACGAATAAAACAAGTCCCTAGCAAAAGTTATAACGTTTCTGAGGATTCTGAGTTTCTAAAGAGGAGTGACTTTGGACCGTCAAACTAACCGATTTCAAACATTTTTCGCTACTTAATAATACTCACCGTAAATCTAATTTTTCAATTTATCGATACAACATAGGTACACTTGAATTATCGCCGGTTTCTGGAGAATATTTTACATATGTATATTTTTTTTAATTTGGCAGTGTAAAATAAAATTACAATAATTTTGGGTAATTGAAAATAATTTGAGAGTACGTTGACTGCGGCTACAGTTATAATCTTAGCGTCTCGAAATTCATTAAAACTTTCATTAATTTCGAACAAAATTAACACAAAAAGTCTAACCTCTAATCTTTTTTAAAACTAATATATGGATATCAAAAATTGCAAAAAAGTTGTGTAGTAAAAATTATGTTACTGTTTAAGCGGTATTATTATTATTATAGATGTGTGATCAGAAAAACTTCACATAATAATTATGTGATAAAAAATAAAATATTAAAAATAAGTATGTAATCAATTTTCCTCATGTTTTATATGTCGAAGCGTTGCAAAGAGTGAATTGCAAGTACTAAACTACTTATAGTGACGGTTTTAATATATTTAACCCGTATCCCATTTAATTATTACACCTTAATTGTAGAGTATGTAATCAAATCACCTCTTCACAAAGAAATAATACTAGCTATCAATGTCTTATGTAGATAGTATATTATCCTCCACTACACATATTTAATTGACTATGTACACTACATTTGTAGATTATAATTTCGAGTTTAGTTTATTATAGATTTAATTCCACGCAGCTTGTGACTTGTAGTTATTTATTGCATATATAAATTATAAATTCATTAATTTCCATGTGTAGTTAGACCATATTTTATATTATTTATCGTAATCTGATTTTTTTAATTATTTAAATGTATTTTTATTGCGTTGTTATAATATTAAGCATTTATTTTAGTGAATTTAACATGTACGCAAATGAGAAATTGTATTATTATGAATTGTCATTACTTTAATATTTCTTTTTGCTGGTAACACTTATTGGGAATAATTTAATTGCGGCAACGCGCATGTTACGATAAATATCGATATACATTATGTATACAAGATTCAGACAAAACAATGTTAAGAGAATAATTATAATAAATAATTTATAGAACATTGGAAAGTGTGAGACAAAATTGTTCTCTTAAACTTTTACATCCTATCCAAATACTTTGTTTAATACCCACCTGAAAACACGCTTTTAAAACCACTCTATAATACTGAGAGCGACCTTAGTGGAGTTAAGATGTTTAGATCAATACATAATTAATATACTAAAGGCCTTAATTGTGGGACCTCACAAGTTCTCAATATGCTTGCTGATACTATTGCTTAGGCAATGTAACATAATAAATGTAAGTAAATGCTGCAGGCATTAAGTTGCTGTGTTACATTTTCTAAGTGAAGAACATTTCAGTAGTATATTCTTGCACTTAGAAGCTAAGAATATAGAATTTATTGGCTTAATGCAATTTGTAATCGATAGTATAGAAAGGTACGTGTACACTGACATTTTCTAATCACATTGCATAAGACAAAAGTTGAGCCCTAATTAGAGTTATTTGTACAGTGAAAAACGCTTAACCACAAAAGTAAGTGATTTTTCTTAAAAAAAAAATAACTTGAGAATTCATAGTTCAGTATTAAGAGCATCGTTTTTAGAATAGTCATTATACATAGAATGTGGTGTATGCGTACATGAAAATAAATGTGATATAATAAAAGAAAATTCATCATATAAACATTTTTGTGAACGAAACCATTTTATTCCGCTTTTAAATTTATCCAATATCTGATAGTTTTCATTTAAGCATTTTAAAACGAGTTGCCTAAAACTTGCATTATATCAAACATTTTTTTCGAGATGTATTTACAAAAAAACTACTCTTTTAATAAGTTAATGGTTTGCCATTATTATTGTTATTAATACGTTGAGCGTATAACTCGAAGCCATTCCATTCATCTCGCTTATTATATGGTAATTTGGTGTAAATGTGATAAATTAAACATGGAACAAGCTTAATGTTAATAATTTAAAAAGAGTTATTTTATGTTTTAATCGTTGTATTTAAGATAATAAATGAAATTTGCGAACTATACCTATTTTTCCTTATTCGGGTAAAAGTAGATTGAAACAATTTTAAATAACGAATATTTTTCAGTTTATAGGATAAAGAGCTACAAATTTCAAAATTTCTTAAGCCATACAGGGCGAATATTTTGGGATTACAAATTAGGTTCAAAATTTAGTGTCATTTCATTGTCCTTGTTGCACATATTTATTTTACTTTGTCTTTATTTATGTCCATGGAATATATATCTAAACAAAGAATTTGTTTAAGTAAAGGATAGAAAAGTTAATTTATGTACTGCAGTGATTATTTCTCCATGTCATTATTAGTTGTGATCTTCAATCGACCAATCGATATGCAATTTTTAACTCTTCCCTGCTTTTTTCGAAGAATCTATGAAAATTAAGCTTCAAGTTGGTAAACACGCTGTCTTAAGCGTATCAAAGAAATGACGTCACAAAATTAATTTAAAAAGGGTTTTCACAACCACATGATGGAAATGAAAATGGATTGTAAGAAGTGAAAATCGTATTAATTTTAAAAATTTATTTATCAATTTCTGTATCCACAATAAATACAACAGATTGACTCAAAGTAATATTTACATTTAATGATCGAACATGACAAAATATTTGATCTAATTTTTTTTTATTTTTCTAAGCACCTTTAATCTACGTTACATAAAATTTATGAATATCAATTTGGCAAATAAATAAAATGAATTACTTATTCGAAAGATTGTGATGAAACAAAAGCTGTGTTCATAATATCTAAAATAATGAGATTTAAACTAAAAACAACGCACTTGTTCGATGTAAATTAACTTTGTACTAAGGAATGTAAAAACAAAAATACCATGATGATACAGAAATTATAAATATAACATACATAATCTAAATGCTGCTGATTATGTAATAAATTATGCTTTTATAAATTACTGAGACACTTATCCTAAATCAATTTAGGATTTTGAGGACAAGATTATATATAAAAGGACAAAATATCATGGACCACAAAAAATTAGTCTTAGAGAAATATATTTTTTTTACCTGTCATAGGAGAGCAGTCATAGAGAAATATTTTTAATCTGTTATTATAAAACTGTTTTTGTCCGTGCGACATCAAAACGTAACGAAATGGAAGTACAACCTCAACACAAATATAAAATTAACAGCCTAGCTTACAAAATGCACAGGTTAAGTGTTAGTTTAGAATTATCATCTATACAGTAACTATATCTATGGAAGTCTCAAGGAGATTGGCCGCTTTGCTTATAACTCGTCCCGAGGCGCTGCGTCGTCGTCCTCGTCCTCCTCGGACTGGAAATACAAATACATTATTACAAAAACTTACATTTTCATTTGAAATTTATATAAGATTTTCCAGGCCTTTACTGACATTTGTGAATTCTACCCAAATAGCTTAAAAATATGGTTTACCATACACTTTTTATTTCTGTCATGGTCAAAAAGGCTAATGTTTACTTGGTGGTAAATGATGGCGCCGAGACTATTGATGTCATTAATTATTCAAGGATGTGTTGTCAACCTATGCATTTTTATTTTGAGCAATCAAAATTCCATAGTGTGGCGACGTAATGCGCTGTCATAGCACTTCACAACCCTTCCATTTATGAACTAAATTGTTTATCGTAGAACATAAGAATGTAAAATTCGTTGAACTTACCACTGATGGTACTGGTTCTGCGCCCTCTCCATCACTCTCTACAAACTTGGTCATGGCAGCCAGAGTACGGTCACCGTTGTAGTCACGGACCTAGAACAACATAACATTAACACTCAAAAATCATCTACATAAGTAATTTTTTTTGTACCTCTCAAGATACAAACTAGTGATTTCCATAATACTATCCTAATTAAAAAAGATAAACACACTGACTGTATTATAGATTTGGTTATACTGTTTTACAAACATCGCACGTTACGCAGACAACTGTAGGAATAACAATAAATAAATTTAAAAAATAATCAGTACCTGGTTGTCCTTGGTGTACAGTTTGATGGTGGGGAAGGAAGTGATTTTGGTGTGTTCCAGTTCGTTGGCGGTCGCGTCAATCTTGGCAATGACGACATCATCATCCTTCTCAAAGTGTTCACCGAGCTTGTCATAAATTGGGACCAGTTGTTTGCAGTGACCGCACCTGTATGCAAATCATAGTCACATCAGCAAGTTTATTCATTCAACTAGAACAGACGTCTATTATGTTTGGCTAGTGGATCATTTGCCATGTTTTCTGGTTCAGGATAGACTCGCTGGTAACTTAGCTAATATTGCATATTTTTTTAATTTGTTAACGTAAAATGATTTTTTATCTGTAGTGACTGCACAGTAAAAAAAATACATTAAATTTCATACACTTATTAAGGAGATTTAAATTATCACAAATTACCTGCTGCGTAAAGATTTACCATTGTGGACCATATAGTTCATGCATATAGAATAAATTTTCGCCCTGTCATTGACCGCCTAGTAAGTCTTGGACAGATCGATATAGTTCATAATTTTGAACAAAATTGTACTTTTTAGCCACCTAACAACGCAAGAGATGTGAGAATGTTATTTTGTTATATAAAGCAGTTTGTATGAATATAAAATAAACTTTTTTTCATGACAATACAAGAAATCTATTTCTCGATCTGTTTCCAAGTGGAAGAACAAACAATGAATAATTATTCAAATTCATTGAATATGTCTTAACAAGTTTCACACTTGAGTAAACACATTACATTGGATGCACAAAGAAAACTTATTGACATAAAGTTGACGCAACATCTGACTAGTCAATTGTAAAGATTGCGTCAGGCTTATAGGGCATTCATTAAGGGTAACATTTTAATATCTCCTTTTTACGCAATTTACATACAATAGACGGTGTTAAACCTATAATCATTTATGTCAGGCATGCAATGTATAATATTAAACTATTTCTACAGATAAAATTACCATTTGCCTTTGTCACTATAAGCATGACATTGATTTATATACATGGATTAATAGATTTTAATGAAAGCACATCTCTTAAATTCCTAATTATTTAAAAAATATTGCTAGGAATTATTAAGATATTTCTATATTCTTGTTTTAAAGAAGCTTACGATACTCCAAGTAGAAAAGTATTTGTGGATCAATTGATTTTTGGCTTTCGTGAGGTTTCGCAAATGGGATAATTCTAGGACCCGCTATTTTGTTCAGGGCTAACGATACATAACAAAAATAAGTAATTTACAGAAAATCCATCAATAGATAAAATAGTCGCAGGCTTCAATAATAATCAAATGTAGTAAGAAGCCTCACAGATGCCTAAATAAACTCACCAAGGCGCGTAGAACTCGACTAGGACCTTTTTGTTGTTGTCGAACACCACTTCGTCGAAGTTGCTGGCAACCAGTACCTTGACGGGTTTGGCAGACCAGTCCTCGGGAAGGTCTTCACTGAGAAGATGTTGCTTGAGAGTTCCAGCGAAGAACGATTGCACGAATTCCTATTAAAATATATTCAACTTTAGCAAGTGTTATATGTTATATTAGCTGCCTTAATTATAGAAAAGCTCTAAAAACAGGCCCTATTTAACATAATCATTTGAGTACTTGATGGTTTGATACAATAAGCTAAAATTCCGTTGAGGAACACGCCTAGCTCTAATGAATGAACACTTTTGAACACCTGTCCAGGAAATGTTCCATTGCACTGTTACAGTGGTTTGATATTTTTTATAAACAGGGCTGTTTCTATATAACTATATCTTGGATGCAAAAGCCGTGCTGTATAGTTAGAATATATGATTCTAATAAATAACCTAGGAATTCTTTTAACTTGAATGGTAAGTCTTTTAGTTAAATTTATAGCCGGGAAGATTTTCGGCGCTTATCAGTAAGCCTATCTGTCATTTTTTGGCAACACACTTATACAATTAAACAAAGCTATGTACAAGATATCAAAAGTGTTATTAAACATTTAATCCTTATTTTCGGTATCGTAAATAAAAAAAATTGCAGTGATTGCGTTGTATTATCTTATCTACAAAAAAGCTATTAGTCATATGTTATAAAAAACCAAAATACAGGGTACTATATTAAAAAAAGGTATAGAAATATCTTTGGAATACATGTTTTACACACAATTGTTTGAAGTTTAATCTCTATAGTTGTACTTTTTATATATTTATATATAGTTTTAAATGACAAACTAACTCGATGAGTAAAATTTTATCTATATGCCACGCGGTTTGAAGTATTTTGGTAGAGATATGTCATTATCATGTCCCAAACGCTATATATACAAAATCATGAACAGATAAATTATATTAATTTTCCCAGTAGCGTTAATTACAAAGTTATAACCAGAGTCCAAACGGCATGACAAAATTTTATTTTATCAACATTTACTGCGATAAGAAATTTGTGACGGTTCATTTTAAATTCTAATCAGTAATTACTACACTGTTTTACTACTTTCACGGTTTTCAATTATATATTAAGGCTCTACCTCAATAGCGTTAGCACTAAGCTCGTTGGAGGCTGGCTTGTACTTGGCCATGTCTTGTTCTAACGCGATCAGGCGAGCCGAAGGCACTTCATCCTTCTTCATGCCGAAGAACTCCAAAATCCTGCAACACACTCACTTTTAATCACATTTCTACGTCTGAAACCCCGACCTGCGACAATAATTTTATAGAACATAGATTATTTAAGGTTGTGTTGTCTACCTACATTTACTGAAAGCATTAAGAAATTACAATTTAATTTGAAATATCTAAATTTACATATTAAACATACATGTATTATCGATGATACAAGAAAAATTACAGTATATTGTCCTATATTGTACCTCTGGTGGTCATCTTCATCTGTGTCGATGGCTACGGTCATGATCTTGTCACGGTAAGTCTTGGCAACAGGTTTCAAGACATCCAAGTACTTCTCGAAGTCGCTGTTTTTCTACAAGAAAATATACAATTTCATAGTTACGTAAAATGCCTTACATAGTGTAAGTGCCAAAGAATCTTATTTTTCACGTCATAATCTACACATTTATCGAATTTTATTAAAATCGATTCAGCCGTAATGAAGTATTCAAAATATTATTACATTCTAACTTAGAAACTAAATATCACTTATTATAATACATTCATATTAAACTTAAGCCGCAAAATTGTTTTTCCCGGGGAACTTTAACATTGTCGTATATGAGTACATATCTCTTATGATTTATCGTACAGATTACTTTAAAAAGCTTTCATGAGTAAACATTTTGTCATATCGATACTTTTTTCTTGGTAATAATATAATTTGGCACTTTATTAGACGTTTTACATATTCTTACGTTACAGATTTTTAATTAAAACAGTATTTGATAACTTAATGTATTCAAGCCATCGATTACGTGTCGACGGCCATTGCCTTCGAGGTCGATAACCTTCAATGTTTGTCTTGAATATTAATTTCATCAAATCAAAATGTCTAAGATGAGTCTCATTTTTACAGTAGTCTTTTTTATAATACTTTTTAAATCGTAAAAAATATATTTGCGAAACTTTCTCTCAAAACGATTTCTAGTCCAAAGTGACTAAACTACTTTCACGACTTTTAAGCTTCACTGAACATTAAATTGAGTGTATCGACTGTAAATTTTTGACCGTGATCGAAAGTTAAAAAATAGGTCATTCTTTTTGTTGAACACGCGGACAAGTCAATAGTAAATTACTTTCTCGTGTCAAAAAATTATTTATCATTTGGTTTGTACGAATCTCAAAATGACCGATTAGCATAATAAATCACAATAAAAAATTCCGGAGATATAATATATTAGATAAATAAACAAATTTTAGAAATTGAAAAAGCCCTACTAGCCATAATCACGTATGCCATATTCTTATTAATTTTCCCTAACATAAAATCCAAAAAATTCGCAATTGACCACTGTACTACAAATATTAGTAACACAAATATTATTAATTATCTACCTCAAGAATTCTTATCCACATCGATAACAGTTAATTTATTATTCGTCACAACCACGTGTTTCAATATCGAGTCACTACAACGTTCTTAAACTATAGAAAAAGCATGTCGATTTAGTGAATCGGAAATCTACTAGACGCGACTAATGACCTGTTTAAGGCGGTATAAAATACAACGACTATCTTCTAGCAGGGTTTATTAGAAATCTCTAAAATACATTTTGTCATGATTCGAAACTAAATTGAATCCAGCCATAGAGCAATGACTTAATAGTAATTACAAGAATAAAAAGATTTTGTAGTTTTAATAAGAAATTTGGCAGTTATTAACATTGCTTTTACAATATTTCTGATTGGTTTCCAATGGTTAATCCAAAATTAGTATATTAATATTAATTCATAAATAACATTAACATTGATGTGTGATCACATATATGAAATGTTGCATACTAAAAGTATACAGAAATAGATATATAGAAGTTTATGATACTTAACATATTTAATGTGCAAATTGATATTCTAATACATTTTTAATCAGGTATGTATATTTATAAACTCTTTAAAGAAGCTGGTTAAGTTGCAAATTATTTAATACTTGAGTAAGTTCTATACTGATACTTTTGGATAATATTTTTATTCATATTTCAAAATTTCAATAATTTAAAAGAAACATATTAGTCTTACCTTGGAAAGGAATAAGAGAAGGTGGTATTTGATTTGTCCACCGAATATCTTGGAGGCTGTCTCATGAGAGAATTCAACAACTGTAGGCATGCTCTGTACAAATACCCAGTTCTTGAAAACATCCTCATTGAATTCTTCACCATCATACTTGACACTTGGGTCTTCAAACTGTTAAAAGGAAAACAATGCTGATATACAAGTATTTCGGATACCATAGATATAAATTTTATATTGTCTAGAGAAGAATAATTAAAGAAAAAAATTATAATTTTCATTTCAAATTAATTTGCATCTGATTACTGTTTTTTTTTTTGAGAACTACAAAAATTAATTTTATTTCCTGTGCATTTTATAAAGCATAAAACTTTAATTGCTGCCAGACATTATTATCCTGTACTGATAAAATTGCACTTACTAAACACCTAATTTAAGACCAAAACCAGTTCAACAAGTACATAATATTTTTTTATAATAGGCCTCTTGTAAAGTGAGACACTTTAATCACCTTTGTATGACAAAGTCATATAATTAAGTATAAAAAAATTTAGTACTGAGGACTTTATTTTTTAAGTATTAATATTAACTGAAAATATTACTAATTAAAATTTATAACAATGTAATAATAGAGTTAATAGACGGTTATATGATTTTTAATACTAATATTAAAGTTTAATGGTTATCAATTATGATAATTGATAATACTAATTTATCATGTTGGTTGACATTACTTACGTTCTTGTAAAGCACAACATCTTCAGCCTTCGCTTCCAACTCTTCAATGACTTTTTCATCAGATACAATAGCAAACACTTGGTCGTCTACAAGACCAGCAGTGTTGAGGAAAGCAACAGCTTTTACAGTAGTCTGGTCTGGGAAGAAACCAAAGACAATGACATTGTTTGCTGCAATAAGCTCTTTAGCTTGTTCAGTTGATGCTACATTGACAGCTGGCGGTCCAGTCTTCTTGCTAATCCAGGCAATAATGTCATCAGCTTGACGACCACCTGTTTGAAAACAATATTAACAAAATTAAATTTGGAGGAAAAACTGTTAGTAAAGCAAAAAATATGCCTTAATAAATTACATTTATAGCTATGTTTAATCTTTTAAGTTAGAAACTACTGTAAAATTGTGTTTATAAAACAATGTAATAAATGTTATGAGGGGACTAATTGAACTTATTAGCTGTGGAAATGATAAAGATAATTACCAGAGTATTCAATAGGGTTGCCATTCTTGAAGAAAATGAGGGTTGGGTAGCCTCGTACTTTGTATTGTTCTGCTAGATCCTGTTCTTGTGTGGCATCAACCTTGGCAAGTTTGATCGGTGAATCTTGCTCAGCCAGCTTCGTAGCAGCCTTCGCGTATTCGGGGGCAAGCGACTTGCAATGACCGCACCACGGTGCATCTATGACGTAGACATAAAAATAATAGTTAAGAAAACCGCCCGGCTAAATAAACAAGAAAGAAAATTAATAAACTAAACTACGATATGCTTTCCCTATAAATGATTTTAAATATAATATAATACTTTAAAAAAAACATTTAAAACTTACAGAATTCTACTAAAATATACTCAGTCTTGGTAATAACATCATCGAACAGCGGTTTAGTGAGCACAAGTACATTATCTTCAGTTGGAATTTCGTCTCCGTTCGCGGAACCCAAAAGGGCTATCGCAAATAGCGATAATAAAACTTTCATTGTGAATTATAAATAAGTTCCAACACAATTTACAAATTATCTTCTACCCGGCAGACGAATCTTAATAAAATGCCGAAAACGCCACTTCATTCACGCCCGTACCAACTGTCTCACTCGACGTGGCAGCGTCGATCGTGTGTTTGGCTGTGATTGGTCAAACTTTTTTTTTATTACATTCAGAACGGATGGTAGTCAATTTGTTCAATTCCGTGAATTCGGGTATTGTTTGTTACTGCAAGATAAGATTTAAACAAACAAGCTTTTATTTTGTGATAAACCACTAAGATTTATTAAAATCCTAATAAAATTAAATAATTAAAGTTATATACGTTTGTTTAGGTAATATTATTAAAAGGGCAAAAGTTATGTAAATTGTCAATGTCAACTTATTGATGATTGCTCACGTCTCGTTAAAGTTATAATAAGACAATATGTCGATTGTTGAACCGCGAATTCTGAAATTAGGGAACACTTACAGTTATAAATAATGCTTAGTTTTTTTATTAATAAGTATAATGTTAAAATAGTTCGAAATTTAAGACATTCCCTTAGTGCATTAACTTGTAATAATATAGTTGACAGCAAATTTATTTTTGATTTTCGCCAAAATAACAAATAAAAATAAGAGCAAAAATGTAACAAATTATATACATACAGAAGTGCAATGTATACTACAAAGAAACAATGATTAATAATAAGATTATATAATATTATTAAATTTAATCTCTGTCGTTTTTGCTCTTTTTAGTTGAGTTAATACGTAAATTTTATATTTTATTCAAATTGCAATCCATTCTAAATCTGATCATTAAGCCATAATTAAAACACATAAACTGGCCTTCATTTCGGTCTAGTCGATTTATTTTAGAATTTTAAATTTGGATGATATCCAATTTTTACACCACTTCCTCAGAGCAGTTGGAGCGTGTACATCATATTAATTGAATTCGTGGTTCTAAATATATCTTTAGAAAAATTACTTTCACGGTAAGACCTGATAAGACTACAGTTTTTATAAAATATCTAATGGTAGTATTTTGAAAAATCAATATGAATTAAATAAATTTTATTATTAAAATGTTGTTAATAAAAATTATATTATTTAAAATATTTCAGATGTCTGAGATGACTGTTGTCTCAGAAATATATGATGAATATAATTACAAAACAGAAACTGCTCCAAGCCAAAAAGGAAGTAGGTTAAACTATGTAAAAAAAAACTAAATTTATATTTTCTTTATCTATTGCTAAAAAGATTTTGTTTTCAGATATTATTTCTCAATTTCCATTTCTTTTACCAAATGGAAAGACTAAGTACAAACTTGATGAAGATGATGACTTGGATATTGAAAGACCAAACAGAGAAGTTATAAAAATAGGTAAAATTTTTGAATATTAAAAAAGCCTAAAGCCTAAAAGCCTAAAGCTAGGTTACTACAGACACCCATTCAATTTTACATATTTCTAAGAAGTAATAACTAACATGTTAACTATTTTTCAGAACACAGTTCAAAAACTAAAATAGCTCTAGTTGGCCTTCAAGTATGGAGAGGTGCATTTCTACTTGGAGATTTATTGATACATCTAGGAATTAATGGACAGCTGAAAGAAAAAACTATTTTAGAGTTGGGGGCTGGAACTGGTCTAACCAGCTTTGTTGCTGCTATGTATGCTAAGAAAGTTGTATGTACTGGTAAGAGTTAAAATATTTATGGCTGAATCTTTTTGTTTAAGGCATTTAAAGAATTACATTAAAAATGTAATTAAAGAAAATGTTTAAATACCCTAAAGTTAAGAATGTTAAAAAATTCCCAGCCTTATTTATAATAGTTATATTTTGTTCTATAAATTCACAGATATAAATTTAGGAGGTATCCTAGATCTTATCAAAATAAATGCTAGATGTAACTCCAGGCTACTGAAGTCTCAGTTCAAAGTGTTGCCACTTGATTTTATGAATACAAATTGGGATGCCTTATTACTGCGTGAAATACAACAGACTGATATTATAATTGCTGCTGATGGTAAGTCTATATCATACAGATAAAATTACTTAAAGCCCTACATTTGGTGTTCTACACTGTGTAAGTGCATTTAAAAAATCAGCCTTATAATATGTCTAATTCTCTAAGTTCTAAACTAATTTATTATATTTACTACGACTCAAATCTGCTTAGTGCACGCCACATAGATATTAGGCAAAGCCTATTTCACTCTAACCTTTCTCTCCCTGTATTGCAAATATGTAGTTTCCATTTAAAAAATTAGAAATTTCCTACAGAAGCCTGAAATCATAAGAAGTGAAAAACATTTCATTAAATTCATTTTAGGTGAAGTGACAAAATGTAGTCATACAGTATAATAGAGCAAATCATTGACATAATATTTTGCCTAAGGTGAATAGAAGCAAGCTTAATGCTTTGACTATTTAATTTTCCAGTGATCTACGATGACGACGTAACAGCCGCATTTGTATCTACGATACAAAAAATCTTGAATACGAGCCCGCCAAAGACCATATACGTAGTTTTAGAGAAACGCTATGTGTTTACTATAGAGCATATGGAGTCTATCGCGCCGTGCTATGAAACATTCCTAACGTTATTAGACAAAGTTAAAGCGGACTGGACAGTGGAAGAACTACCTCTTAATTTTCCCAAATATTTTACATATGACCGTGTAAAAGAATTAGTTTTGTGGAAAATTACTTCTAAATGACATTGTAACGTTCCTTATTGAATATATTTTTTAATTGTTACTTTGTTGTTTTACTGATTATTTAATTAACTTTTTATAAATAAATGGCGAGAACTTACTTTAATATTAGCAAAAAGCTTGAAAGAAGCTTGTTCGAGTTTACGTTGGCTAATTTTCTCTGTAAAAGATTTTAATTGACTGCCGACACTTAAGTTTGCGTTTCAACTAGAAAAATAGTGGTTGGTACAGTACTATTGATATTTTGATAGGCACGTAATTCTATTACACCATAAGCTAAACAACATGAAGGAAGACCGGATACGCAATATATTTATTGTATCTACATGGATTACTACTATATAATAAACATTTTTCGAACAATAAGTGCTCCTTAATAGAAAGATGTTAATACTCGGGCTCATTAATAGAATCTATTCTGTATTGAATAATACTTTATTTAAATTTTGAATACCTACATAATTTACACTTCAGTTTGCAATAGAGTTATAGTTAAATAAATACACAAAATATCATATCTCATACAAAATCAAATATAAAAATAACAATAATCTATTATATCTGTCAGTAAATACTATTTTTGCGTGGGCCAGAGTTCATTGTATTTAGTGAGATAGGTTTTTCTTAATTCGGAATTGCGTGCTTGTTGATCTTTCTCTTTGCTTAAAGTTTCGATGCTTTGCCCCACACATAGGTCTCCGGTAAAGTGTATGATAAGGACTTGAGTGTTAAATGATACATTTTTATCAGGTCCATGCTTCGTATAATTTAAATGTGGCGCACATTCCATTTGATAGGCCAACATATCATCCGCTGTAAATATATTCATAATAATAAATATAACTTTAGGTAACTACTAATATATGATAAAATCTGAATTCCACCGGTCGACTATAACTTCGACAAAAATATAAATTTTAGCTTTTAAGTTAAGTATAAGTAAACAGTTCTATACTAGCTTTGACATTTTTACAATGCTTAATCAATGAATTACCTACCTAGGTAATTACGGACCTAGATGTCCATTCCACCACCAGAACAGGGGTAGTGTCGTGATTACAATCATTTCTATTATTAAGATACAGATGTACGTTCGTCGTTCAAACACCTCAACGAACCATTTCGCATAAATCGCAGCAAAATCGTAGAAGCAGCCAATTAAATAAGCTTATAATCTTACTAAAATCATTGGCATCTTGTGCTGTCGAGTCTCCTGTACATTCGGGTCCACATCTACCATCTTTCAGAATACCGCGCATCGTTGTCAGTTTGCTGATTGCCTTTTCTCCGGTTTTTGTTATTTGTTCGTTTTTATGTTTATCTATATTTCGTAGGAATTTTTTCATCTGAAAATAACAATATCTACGTACTTAAGAGAAGATAGAATTACTATGAAGAAGTAAACTACATGTTTTTTTTTTTATTTGAGGACTTTATAGAGGACGCGAATGAAGTATGCGACGATCATTTAAAGTGGGATGTCATATATTATCTACCCTTGCGTGAAAAGCCCTCATCTATGAATATTACTTTTGAATACATATTGGTATCATTCTATGCATCTGGATTACCAAAGGCGTGACTTAATTGCGCATTTAAATTCGTGAAATATTTACGTACCGTCTTTGATACTTTTTTGGGAGGATCCTGGTACGACATTTTTGGTTCTCCTGGATTACTTCCCATAACATACATTGTACTTTTTGGGATATTATAATCTGAATAGACAGATGACTGCGCCTCTAATGAGTCTTTGTCCCGCCCCGACACCGTTGACGATTTACTATTAGTCGGTACGTATGTAGACTTTCCAGCACTCTCCAACTGCAATTTCTGTATTGCTCCCTTGTTTTTATTTTTCTTCCGACCCATGGGAGTTTCTTCATCGTTAGATAAGCTCTCTTCAGAAGTTGACGGAAATACCTCGTTTAAACTTAAAACTTCGACGTTACAATCTTCGAGATTTGCTGGATTCTCAATGTCTGCCACTTGACAAAGGTGATCAGTAGAATGTATGCTTATGAAGGATTTCTGACCAGCACAAAGCGCCTCATCCTCACCTGAAGTTGACGATTTCTTCGATACAGTCACTAAAAAGTTTAATTTTAAGTAAATTGAATTTTCACTATAGAATTAAGACAATATACGTACCTGCATAAGTATGGCTTTCCTTTGCGTTACAAGTTATTGATTCGTCTATAAAATATAATGAAATTAATATTTCTTAAGGCTAGGGTCATTAGAATGAAACATCTTATTTATTTGAACGTACCTTCATGATCTACACTGAGATCTACGGGAGCGTCTAATCTACACTTATCAGTTAATTTATTAGCAGTCTTCGAATATGACATACTTATTTAAACAGTAAATTTCAGTTTGTTAACTTTGTCAAATGGCTTTCATTTTTTACATTATTTTTGACAACTGACAATTCGATTTTTGATTTTTTTACGTCAGTTTAGGTCGCCATGAGCATCTTATGGCGGTTACATTAAAATAGAAGTTTCGTGGTTCGTATGTAGGTAATATGATATCATAATAAAAGTCACATTTTTATTACGTATCTATATTTAGTAAAGAATAAAACAATATTTCATTGAAAATAATTGTTTACTGTTTCATTAAATAAGTACAATTTATATTGAACCTCATCTTAATGGAACGATATAAAAAAAATATAACAAAATTGAATAAAAATTATTCTACACTGAAAATAAATGACATTTATTGAAATATTGCTAAAGGTAAAACTGTAAATGGTTACAATATCGTTATGGAAGGTACTCTGAACAAGAAATCAATATCAAACTTTGGATTTTTAAAATGGAAGTCAATATACCTACAACATTAATTATTTCGTTATAAAATTGTTAATATATTTTTGAATTACCCGGAAAAAATTCTAAAATAATGCTGACTTTGTTCAGAGGCTGCTCGTATATAAAATCTTTTATTAAGCTTATTGCTATCAGAAGCCTTATTGTAAGGCAATGTTTTTTTGAGTCTCGATTCAATTAACTTTCTGTCTTTTTGTAAGTCCCTATCTAATGTAACACAATAACCATATCGTTAATAGTTAACGACATATTAGCGGAGAATCTTGTATAGCATAACGTTTATTGATGCTATGACGGTTATTATTGTTTTTTTTTTATAAGTCATCCACAAACTCAGCTGAAGGTCAATATTACTTTGGCCTCATGGCATACTTATTTATTTAATTATATTCTGTTGATTTAACTTCCAGCATTCCCAGATAGTACAAAACTGCTTTTTAATAAGATCTTTAAACAGTTATATCATATAAATAATTATGTTCCTCGTTAAAATATGTAGACAACAATCAAGATATTAAAATGATCATATTATCTTAAAATATACAATAACGTTTAAATAATTCCATTTCATTCACGGGCGAGTAAAATTATTATTGGCTGTTTCGCCATCGAATTTTAATTAAATTAAATTATAGGTCTTAAGCTCATAAACACTTTTTCGTAATGTGGAATAGTTGCAATGTTAGTCAGCCTTCAGTTTGACTTGTACATTGTCTAAGGGAGACCACATTCTGGCTTCACAATTATACATAATCAATTCTATGACAATTTATTACTAATTAAAATTCCATATGAAATAATTTTTTGTAGGTAGCAATAGCAGTATTTAATTTTTGGTGATGTTTTTATCTTCGGTGATATATGTTTTTATAATATAAAGTATATGATCTCAATACACAATCTTCAATTCTAACGCTACCTGTTCTGCATCGTTTTTCTACTGAGGGCAGCTGTTAAAATACTTTACGAAATTCTACCCACGAGTATATTTAATTAGACAATTAACCAAACAGTCAAATTTGACAAAGAATAATCACTAGAAACATCTATTGAATGTTTGTCACAGTCTTTATGGTTAGTCTTTGCTTAAACTATAAGATTCGGCTTTGTTACTTAAATTCTGAGCGAGAGGGAATGAGTTTCAACAACGTGTTACATCTCAATCACTTTCGCACAATATTCAAGTCACATATCTAATTTAATATTTTTCTAAATATCGTTTTATTCGTGTTGCTATTTTTTATTTATATTTTCGAAAAATTGACTCGATTCTGAACTTAATCTTTTAAAAATACCTTTCAATGTTAGTCTTTGATCAGTCTATTGAATACAGTTTTGCTCTTTCATAAAGCTTACGTGGTAAGTAGATAATGTTAAAATAATCCTGACATTAAATGTATGCAATTACTTTAAATTATTAAAAATCTTACGTATCCATTAACTGTAATGTAACGAATTATTTCATTTAAATAAAACAAAAATAACATTTTATTTTGGAATTTACGAAATGGTTTGAATGAGACAAATATGAATGTATTTATCATTTAAATTTTTAAGACTTCCCTTGGTATAGAAATTGTTTTCAGAATCAGAATATCCCATTTTGCAATGACCTTATCGGTCTAAGGGAAATAAGATTAAGAGATCCACGATCGAGAAAGATAAAATAATACGTATAATTTAGCAAACTTAACTATTGCTATCCATTTAATGGAATACTTATAACTAAACACAAACGGACGATAATATATTTGTGAATTAGAACGAATCTAAATATGGGAGAGATAATCGTAATAGTGATTTAAATAATATTTTCAATTAGCTTTTAAATGCTTCGAGATGATGTGATCCATGTAGCGACTTCCTAATATAAATTTAAATTCATTCGAAATAATATTCTATCATAAGAACAGTAAACGGAAATGGCCATAATAAAATTTCGACTAATCACAATAAGATCACTGAAAATAAATATTCCAATGGAATCGCACTAAGAGCCTCAAAATTGGAGACCAGTCCTTAAAAGGCTGAACTTTTGCTATACGGAACTTTTTCGTTCCGATATCGAAGATCGCTTTCTACTTTGAATACTTCCGGAGGACATTTTTCGTTTACTCTCTCCATTCGGGGCCGGATTGGCCGATTTAAAATTGGAACTAGTACTTGCCATCCTATTGGCGTTTTGCAAATTGGATGTTTTTCTTCGGACTGAGGGTGACGCTTCAACATTCAACTTGGCAGTGTTGGTTTGAGGTTTCGGTTCGATGACAACAGGTTGTTGATATTTCCCAACCGTATTCCAATGTTCTCTTTGAGCTTTAAGAGATTCTCTCATCTTTTCTTTGGCTTCCGAATTGTCCGCGAGCATTTGATTAAGCATTTGCACCGTCTGATATAAAGCTACTGAACTTATCAGACCGAAGTCATGTAATGAACACATGTGGAGTATAAAGTTTCTATAGAGATTCTTCTCTAAGAGTTCTTTTCCTTTCATTTGAAGGAACATTTGGCAAGCGAGCGGTATTTGGCAGTCTCCTACGTAGTTATATTTCATGACATGCAGGTTCCACATTTTCATCAATTCTTTTTCACCTTCGTTGACGTCTGTGAATTCATCTATCATCATCATGGTCTTTTGTTGGAGCCAGAGTGGGTCTGTCTCACTTTCCGAGTCGATATCTAGCTCATTAGGGTACACAGGAAGACAGGTTATTGTGTGGTGATACAGTCTGGAATGTAAATGTGTAAATAGTAATATAATATTATTTTTCTAGATAAATAAAAATGTAGAAGACTAACGAAGATTAAATAAAGCAGAAATGTTCAATGTCAATGGAAACGAAAACACAAGGAACTATACAGAACAAATTAAATAAAATTAACAATTGATTTATTTACCATCTCATTTGATTTACCATCTTTAAATTGTCAACTACCTGCGAATTTGCCATATTTTTTCGAAGTGTCGTTTCTTTCGAAAAGTTCCATTAAAAGTAGAAGAATATTAATTTAATATGTAAGCTTATATTTGAAATCTTCATATAAAATAAAAATAAAGTATTATAAATATTATAGTACACGAGTCCCAACCTCAAAACATCTCTTACCTATTATGTCCAGTAATATATGGTCTCTGCGCATCCAACAAGTCATTGTCGTCCAATTCTAAGAACTCTGCAAGACTGTGCCTTTGAGCGCGTCTTCGTGCTCGGGGCCTCCATATAAGTAGGTGTGTGAGCGAGGCTCGGCGCGTAGGTCCTGCGCGAGGTCCACTAGCTGACGAGCGGCCCTGCGACGCTATCAGGTCGTGAGGTGAACCGGTATATGAACCGTCGTACAACTCATTTATTGATACATCAATACGAGCTCCACCAGGAATGGGCTAAAAAGGAAAAACCTAGTTATACTAATTATAACACTTACATACTTTAAAATATTTACTTACAACATATTGTGAATTTGTAGTAAGTTTTATTAAATAAATTAAAAGGAATAAAGTTGATAATAATGATTCTTTATTGAAATAAGAAGTGCATGTATGATATGTTTATTAAAATATTGCAATGTTAAATCTTTGAATAAAGATAATAATTTACATTTTAAAAGGTAAATAAAAAAAATTCAACGTGATACATAATATAAAAATGAAATAAAAAATGAACTCTTCGGCGGGGAATCGAACCCCGGTCTCCCGCGTGACAGGCGGGGATACTGACCACTATACTACCGAAGACTACGAGAATAATCTTGAAATTATTAGTCATAATAACTTTAAACGATACTATCGTATAGGAAATATTCTGATAATCTTTGAAATAATCTAAATATAAAAATTATCTATGCTAAAAAATAAAATTTAAGTCTGTAATATCAAACAATATGACTAATATAATTGTTTATGTTAAGGTTGTTATAACACGAATACAATTTTTAAAGTATTTGTATGTCAGTTTATTGTAATTAATCTTCAAAACGACTGGACCGATTTTCACATGTAGATAAATGTTATGGCACCCCTGATAAGCTTCTAGAAAACTAAACAGGGCTCTGTGAAATCGTAAAAACCATAAAATTCTTTTGTTAATCAACCGGAAATTATTTGAATTCATGAGGTTTCATAGTAAAATTAATTTATACATAAAATTAAAGCACATGAAACTACGTGATACAACTAGTAACAAAAAAATATGTACATTCGCTTACGCCTTACAGCATACTTCTTACTACGTGAATGAAGGAAATATTCAATATCCGGTAACATAACAATCTCATATGGTGCTTATGGCCACACTCCTCAGAAACGCCTTGACCTACTTTAATGATTTTGTTTGCAAATTTGGCACGAATGGGTCGTACAGTATGTTCTGCCACCTACAACTACTCCATCTTTTAATTCTGATTTTTACGTGAACAAATTAACCAAATCGTTCATTCATGTGAAATATTTTGCATAACAGTCACAATACTCTAACATTATATTTGATTTCTTTGATAATTTATGGCACATTTCATATAATAACATATATCTTGATAGATTTATAAGTTTACTCACAAAGTATGTAAAATTGAATCTTGAATGGCAGAGCTTCAAGTGCTTGAGCAGAGAGTAAAGAGTACCGCAGTCGAGTGAGCACCATGGACAATGGAGATCGTCGCATGCCTCCGTTTGTTGGCGGGAGTTGTTGTTATATAGGAACTGATAGATTATTTGCTGTCTTTTGGTCTCACCTTCATTTTCGGACTTAAGTTTTTCATCTAAAAAGTTTATTATGTTTAAAGAAGTTTTTTACTGACCCGATACCCTTTAACGGCCTAATGACGAGAAAATATTAATTAATAATCTATAAATTGAGAGGTTTTTAGAAAAGCTTTCCTATCAAAATACTTTTTTTAATAAAAGCCATTCTTTTAATTTTTTTTGATGTTTAATAAACAAGTATACTTGAGATGCCCATTGATTTTCATAGGTATTCAATGATAAAAGAAATTAAAAGAGACTACTAAATGATACTTACTATTCTTTTGTTCATTAGTGCTACACTTCTGGCCTAAAAGTCTATCCTTATGAATGCTAAGGTCTTTTTTAATTCCATTAGTCTCATTGGCCTGATAAAGTTTTGGTCTATTTACAAGACCATTAGTCGGTTCCTGACTCCAACTTAGCTTCAGTTTTAAAAGAGGCCGCACTTTAAAGACGTCAAATGGATTTGTTTCCAAGTGCAGTTCATTTTCCTGTAATAATAAGGTCAATAATAATAACATTAAAATAATAATAATACCACCATCTAGAGTCTCCCGCTAGATGGTTGGATCAAGGGATAGATGCAAAAGGCAGTACTTCTGGATACAGCACATATTGTCAGACGGTTTATTTCTCTGCATCCCTAACTATTGGTAGCTTGGGTCAAACTCCGCTGCTGATGGCCTTCCAGATTAGGCTTTTTATACTATTTTTATTTTTGTATTTTACTTTTATATCCATTTTATAAAAAACCTAATTGAGAAAAGTAAATATATGAGAGTATAATAAAATTAACAATGTATTTTTGTTATAATATATGAATAGTAGTATTTACATGAATATTGCACATTTAGTTACAATACTGGTGAGATTGCCATCCATTGTTATTACTTAATTTGAAAATGATTTAGTAATTGATAGATTTTGAAATTTAAACTCAAAAAAATTTAAAATTAGTTAGACAAACAGTCTATCTGATGAAATTTTATGACAACCAATAAGTCAAAATGTTATGCATACATTTGGTATAGTCTCCCACTGAGCCATTAAAGCTTTATGAGGAGACCTAGCTATTGTAGCACTTCTTCCACCAGGAGTAGCATCATGTAGAACTAGATCATACTCCCCATTGGTAAGCAGACATCTATTATGCTTATCGTAAACAATTAGTTCACTACCATATAGCTTACTCCATTTATTGTCTGTAGGGCTGTTTAAATCTGATGGTTTTATACGCTTTGTTAGAGGTTCTGTAAGAAAAAATTGTACTTAGCATCCTATTGTTATAATTTATTTGTAATATCAAATTTATCAAATCAAAATGAGAAAAATTGTAGAAAATAACATTTTATTGTTTGTTACCATCACTATCGCCATTGCTTATTTCAGTTGAAGTAACAGATCCATTTGTGTTTGAACATGGTGTGGTCTTTGTAACTGTCACTCTCAACATGAGCATATATGACTTCACATTTGGACCTTGTGAGGGGCTGAATGTATCACTAGCTATGCTTACTGCAGATGCCATTGCTGGAGGCTCAGATGATGATGGATTTAATGGTACAGAGCAGCTGCCAACCTTCAAAATGTCACAAGTATTAGTTCATGTAGAATACAAAAATTATATCTAAATAAAATGAAAAATAGCTGTCCACAATTGTAATTAATTTCCCCTATTTGTTCTTTTTCCTTAATTATAAAACAGGGCTTTTTATAATTAAGGAAACAATGACAGGTTGTTTACAAATATTATGTTACGTCTTCTATTTTTTAAGAACTTTTTACCATTTTAAAAGTAACAAATAATGTAGATTTAAAACTTACCGAAACTTCAACTATAGCTGAGGAGCTTTCTTTTCTTTTCTTATGGCAGATCTTTAATAATAATGTTTCAACTTTCACTTGATAATCTCTAGAGTCCATTAGGCTTTTGTCATAGAACCCTAAGAATGTAAGTGTCATATAACCTCCTAAACTGTTTGGTTGTAAGTCAGTACTCTTTTTCTGGGTGATTTTTTCCAGCAGTGAGTCTACTGTAAAGCCTATACGACTTTTATTGCTGCGGGACATCCTTCTTTTCATATAAGATAATGTTCTATTGAGAAATATTGGCTGGAAATAGTTAATTAGCAATAAATATTCTGCAGAATATTCATGTACACTAAATGTTAGTAGTATAACATGATACATACCGATAGCATATTACGAGTCCGAAGAAATCTATATATTTGAGTGGGTTCTGAAATACAAATTGAAACTTCTGTTATGTACAAATTAAATATATAACTTGTATCAGATTGATCTGTAATAGATACTTACTTTCAAATGCTTGCAAAAATAGCTCATGGTCCGCTTGTAGATGATCTATTTTAGTATTTTTGTTTGTTTCGTTGTCTTTGTCGCGCTTTTTCGGAGGCATTTTGTTCTTTAGCTAGTTTATCACAATTTGGAACCGCCAAGTTCAACAGTTCGTTGACTTCACTTGACAGCAGACAGCGTCAGGTCAAGCGGCTTTAGTGTTGCGACTGTATAATCGGTAATGAAAAATAAACTAATGGTTGACATATGTATATAGTGTATCTTCTTTCATCCACAAATATATTTACTCATTAGAAAAGAAACGCCGTCATATATTATTAGATATTGGTCAAGAAATCTATATGAAACAGACACCAAATACTTAATAAAATTTGTAACGGTTTTCATTCGAAACAACTGTGACAAATGATATTAGACAGTATGTAAGTCTTGACTCTTCTGTCATAACTTAAAACATCAGTAAATATGGTAATATAATAAACAAATAAATGATTTAATATAATAAATGATTTCCTTTATGAATTATAATGGAACTCTTAAGTCGTGTTTCGCTTTGTCGTGTGTTAATATGATCAGAAAATGCGAAAAGCTGACCCGAGTCGACGTAATATACGAAAGAAAATAAGAAAAATACAGCATAGTGCTCTAGTCAATGGTATAGGAATAAAAGTGATTAAAAACTATGATTTCATCTCCAATTATGTAGAAAACTATGCCAGTAATCAGTATAAAATAAAATGTTTGATGTCAGGAACTATTTTACTGCTTTTAATGTGTTTTAGTATTTTTACAGTAGATTATGTATTAAGTGCTAGATGCTTGTTACCAAGCAATTATTTAGTGTGGGAAGCTACTCGCCCCCTAGCCGATTGCAGTTATTGTGTTAATGTGACGGAACCTATCATATTACGGAATATTACAAGACAAAAATTTGCTGTAGGTTTTTTAAATAACTTCGACAATAACATGACTATTTGTATAAATATTTCTTTCATCTCTATGAAAAATCCACCTTACTTATATATAAGAATAGAATTAATCAATTTATTTTAAGGTGTAAGTTTATATACAGTATAGTGAATGTAAAAGATCTAATGGCCTTGTTTTCATTTAAAAACAATGTCTACCTTATCTAATATAAGTCAAGCTCTTAAGGACAATTTGTATTACTTTAGATAATAAAAATATTCGAGTGCTATATTCTTTCAGAAATATGCCTATTCTTCAAAACCTATAATAATTAAAAATGCCATTGAACACTGGAGAGCTGTGAAAGAGTTTAATTATGATATATTAAAAAAATTATATGATGAAACTCTAGGCAGTTATGAGACTTTGGAAGATGGATGTCAATTCTTAAACTTTAAAAGTGATGTATTTACTCTTAAAGAAGTATTTAGTATGTCAAAAGCAAGAGTCAAAGGTGACCCTGGTGAAAAACCTTGGTATGTGGGATGGTAAGGATTTTGTTTTATATATACATTCTGCTTTAAATATCTTCCAAATCCTTTAGTCATTTGGGATTCTACATAAACTTTGCTACCCTCATTTCACTCTTTTAAGGGAAGTTTAAAAACCACATATAGTTGTTTCATCAGTTTACATGTGCAGTGTACAAACATACAAATTCTTACATTTAAAATTATTCAAATAAATAACAAATGTTTTTCATTTTAGGGGAAATTGCCATCAGGATATTTTAAAGAAATTGAGGCAGTTTTATGATATACCAAATTTTTTTCCTGAAGATGCTGAGTACCCCCTTACAGAAAATATATTTATGGGATATCAAATTGGAGCTGTTATGCATGTAATTTTGTCTATTTTTTCATTAATTCTATTTTAAATGAATTAACTCTAATATCCCCGTAACTAACTATAATATTTGAAAATTTTAGTTGGACTATATAGAAAGATTAATGTGGCAAGGTCAAGTGCAAGGAATGAAAATATGGTCTGTAGCCCCTGTACCAGAATGTGATCATGCTTGCCACAAGTTCAGTTTCTATGTGGAGCCAAAGGATATAGGTAAAAGAATTTAATAAAGCAACATATGCCATTTTTGTTATATGACAATACACGAACACAAGGATAACTTATTTTATTTCAAAGTTTTGATTTAATCTAAAATAGGCATTACAAGACTTAATAAGCACTTTATACATAGTTGGTGGTTTGTAACCCAGAATAAAGTTTGATACTTACTATATCTGTTTACAACTCGAAAATGACCAATTATGGATATCATACTTATACAGATTATAATACAAATAAGCTAAAGAAATGGAATATGCTGAGGCCCTTTGTTGCACCTAAATAGTACTTATTATAACATAAAGATAAGAGAAGTCTGTCTTTTAAAAATACACTTGCTAGTACCATATTATTTTAACTGTACAATATTAAATACCCTAATTATGAATCTATTTTTAGTTTTACTGGACACCAGGATTTGGTACCATGAAACGAGAATTCCAAAGGGGCAGTTTTCTTTAACTATCCAGTCTGAATATGGCTGAAGTAACATAATATTTTATAGCTTTTAGTACAAAATCAGTATTATTTACACATATCGAGTTGCCAAAATAATATACATGATGTTATATTGATTTTACACTTGTGCCATTTTATCGTAGTGTTATTATATTATTTATTTTGACCAAGGAATTATTTATTTTTGAATAAAGGTTTTTTTTTAATGCAAGGTTTTATTTATTGGATGAGTAGTAATAAAAATAAATATGTTCATCTGAAACATTTATTTTATCTAATTCTATTATCAATTTTACAGTGAAGGATTGACAGGAAAACTTAAAAATTTAATTTAAAAAATATCTTCCAAAGCTTATAACAAAATTATATTAAATAATTTAGCAGTTCAGTACGCTTTCGAATCAATCCTTTGCTGATTACGACAAATATTGTAAAGAGATCAGGGTCGAAATATTGGGATAATAAGCTCTCAAATAACTTTATATCCTATTTAGCAATTTACAGCAGTCAACTCAAGTATCATGCATAACAATTTTAAATTATACATTAGGTATTGCCAATATATTAATTATGAATAATTGACGTGGGATGAAAAAAATCGATAATGTACTCAAAAACAAATTTGCAACATACATAGTTGGAGAATGTAATAGTAAAACAATTTGTAAAACCAAAAATATAAATGTTAGGGTAGAAATTTCACATTAAATTTTTTAAATATATTGCAACTACCCAAGTAGCATGTTGTTTAAAATATTGGCAGTTAATTAATGGTGTTTAGAAGAATTGCCAAACACCAAGTACAGCATCTTTGATGGCTTCAATATATTGGGCAGGGACCCAATAGATCCAATAGCGAGAAGCTTCTGTCGGTCCTAACTGGAGACCCTAAATAAACAATAACAATGTAAATGATAAAAGATATTTTATCAATAATATTGGAGATTAAGTTAAATACAGTTTATTTTTGCCTTATGATTTCAACCAAGTTATTCTATTATTCAATGTATACATAGCAATAATTTCTTATAACATTAGCTATATGCCAGTGAAAGTCAAATCAATCTAGCCATAAGAGAATTTAATAATAGGTGTATAAAAAATTACCATAATTCTCATAAGCACTTAGAAAAATACTGTTATTTAGATCTTTTAAACAGACCATACAGTTTTATTTATTAAATTAATAAAATGACCTTCAGCATGATATCAGTTTTCATAGTTGCATATGTAATATTTTGAGCATAATACTCTTTTTATTTATTAAATCTAAACACTAAAAGTAATAATAGTTTGATTTTTGGTAATATGAAAATTGTCTATACCTAAGTCAAATGAGTAATAGACATCTTACCATAATATGATATTCTTCATGCTCTTTTATAGGTTCTGATGTGATACCTGAAAATTATAAAGAAGTAGTTGTCAATATTTATTTCAGTAATACTGACTTAATATAAACAAACTTTTATCCAAATGCCTTCTTTTCTGCATTTATTAAGCCTATTATAGAAAACTTAATACCAATAGGTAATGTAAAATAAGTTCTATTATATAATTATCTTACTTTTTATGGATGTCATGGCAAGTTTTTCAGTTCTCTCCTTTGTACCAAGCCAAAGCTGGTCTTGTTCAGGTTTAAAAGTAAGCCTTACTTTACCCCCATGTTTATTCAGCATTCCACTTAAGGGGACTGGAGGTAGAGGCTCCTATACGTAAAAATAATTATTAGGTATACGCACCAATTGGTTGAGACATTTTCCTTAATTTTGACATTACAACTATTCATAATGTGAGTTATTTAATAAGAAAAATTAATACCTATTGAAACAATATTAATGCTAAATGGATAAAACAAAATACTTCCTAGAAACTCAGGCAAACCTGCTAACATTGTCTGAATTAGTATAGTTTATAAACCTGCCAAAATATGCAGTTACTTGATAATCTTTATTAGAAACTGTGAGCTTAAACATCTCTATTAATTATTTAACTCACCTTTACACCTTTTATGCCAGGCATAACATCGGGAGGGATGCCTTTATCCAAGACTTTCCTATGAATTTTTTGCATGCATAGGGGTTCTTTACTTGATTGACCACTGATTTTTTCTTCTAGGATTTCCTAAGATGGGATGAAAAATGATGATGTTATACTATATCATTTTAAACTAGTAAAATATAGCTATCATATACAAAAAAATTATGTAGCCTAATTGTGATTTGTTTTTCCTTAATTATTTCCATGAAATCAACTATTCTAAGAAAGAAAACTGAATCAAAATGAAATTATTGTGGGTGTTGTAGATGGCAATGAATATTGTTACCATGACGTTTTTTAAAAACAATTATGTGTCCAAAATGTAAAACTTTAAGTTTAAAACCTGACACACTGCTAAGGTGTTAACTTGTGAATAATTTATTCGAGTAGTGATTTCTCACCTTTGGTGCGCTTTTCACAGCCAGAATATCATCCATTTTAGATCCAACAAGCATTACTTTTCCTCCCTTAACAATGCCTGCTTTTCTAAGTGTCACATCATCTTTAGCCATACCTTTGATGATCAATTTCTGAGCTGATTGTGGTACTCCGCATATTCTTTCCAAGTGAGCTTTCAATTCTAATACAGTGGCGTCATAGGCGAAAGTGATGTCATGCTTATTTTTATTAAAAACTACTGTAAATTCGACCTGTTCAGGTATATCGCATAATTCAGATTCTTCAGTGGATTCTGATGTGCATGGCGCGCTTTCTTCTGGCGCATCGGAGTTCGGTTTATCACTATCAACATTACTTTTGGTTTCTAAACATGCTGTTTTGGATGCTCCATTCGATAGTAATGTGTTCGGATCTCTATTCTCCGCAGTATCACCCTTTTCTGATGCTGATAAACATAACATGAGTTAGCAATATTCTAGAATCAAGAACAAAAGCCCCCTGTGTTGTTAGGCTTTTGGACAACCGGGCTTAAAGAATATTTAAAATGAAGAAATTTGTACGAACTCACCAATATAATCCATAACTGAAGTCTGATATTTATAAAATTTTAACTCGGCAACCAATAAATTGAATATAATAACGAGTTGTTTTGAAAAAAAATTAAAAATATAGCTGACTGGGTGAGGATTGACGTGAAGCTAAAATTTGATTTTGACAATTATTGACAACGGTCATGTCATTTTTAGAAGAATCGTTCAAAAATAAAAGAGTAAATATCAAATTATTAATCTTAAAATATTTATAATTATCTATATTTACGCTTAGACATAGTAATTAAATAATATATAAGCTCCATAGCTACAAAATAAATACTTAATTTAAAATTCCATATAATTCCATTTATTTTTAGCGTTTGACGTTAATCACAAGGTCGTTTAATTGTGGTTTCTATGGCGCTAATTCTTATAAACAAAGTTTTGAACGGTAAGAAAGTTATTATTTTATAATTTAGTTCCTGAGTAACTCATAAATTTAAGATTGAGGTTTGTTTTCATAATAAGATAAATACTCCATTTATAATGAGTTTTAATGATGAAGACCCTTTGGCGGGTATTTTAAGTGATGGAAGCGATGATAGCTTTTTTGATGATGATATTTTGGGGAAAAAGAAGCCTTTCAATAAGAAAGAAACGCCAACTGTTACTGTTGAAAAAAAGAAAGCTCTTTTTGATCTAGATGAGCCACAGGGCACAAAGCCATCTGATGATATATTAGCCGGTTCAAGTAAGGACAAGGAGATAGCATTAGAGCCTCGAATATCTCTTTCTAAGGTAGAAAAAAAAACATTGTCTCCAGCACCAATAAAACGTTCATATTCTAAAGAGTCTATTGCATTAAATAAAGAATCTAAAACGAATGTCGAAAAGAGCGACTTTACCAAATCTCCCATTAAATCAATAGTCGCTAAAAGTGCAGATAAAATAGATATTTTAGGAGAGATAATGGAAGAAAAAAATACTTTTAAAACATTAGAAAAAGGTAGAAGTTCTCAATCTTTATTAGATGATATCTTAGGAGGCCCTTCCCTGAAAACACCAAGACCAGTGACAGCTACTAAAAGCCAAGATATGAAATTTGAATCATTGAAAGGGAAAAGTGAATCGAAACAAGTTATGAAATCGAGTAATATTTCTAAAACCGTTCCATCAAGGCAAGAGAATAAAAAGGAAACTTCTGGACCACAATATAAAAAGAAAAGTGACGATTGGCTTGGAATTTTTGAAAGCAAAGACGATTTAATTGAAGAGGAAGAATCTGATATGCCATCTTGGTTAACAGGTGGAAAAAATAAAACAACTGTGAAAGAGATAAAAGTGGATCCTGAACCTGTCAAAGAAACTTTAAATGAAACAGTTACAGAGCAAAAAGAAAAAGTCAGCAATGGATTAGAACAGATAATGGGACCAATTAAAGATACACAAATTGATATATCTAAAGATGATGTGACGTTGGAAGGAGCTGCAATGTGTATGCAGCAACAAGAAGCACAGTTAATAGTTGCTTTGCAGTTAAAGGCACAAGACGAAAAATTGGCAGCAATTCAAAGTAAGAGTTTCATTAATTCCTTAAATATATACGTAAGTGATGTTACTTACTGAAAATTTCAATATTATGTCGAGTGGTTACGAAACACATTGAATTTCAAAAATGCTAAATCTTTTATGCAAATGCAAATAAGTTTAATAATTAATTGATGCTGATGATATTGCTGCTTAAGGACACTTTATTACTGTATCATGACTAGCTGACCCAGCAAAACGTGATTTCGCCACATAAATATATCGCGATTAAAAATAGGGGTTGACTGCAGAGGGGTGAAAATTTGAAATTGAAAATTTGGGATTGTATATATTGTTATATGCTGTATCATAAAAAATAAAAAAAAAAGGATTAGGGGTGAACCTCAACCCTCAACATTTTTGGGGGGATGAAAAATAGATGTTGTCCGATTCTCAGACCTACTGAATATGCATATAAATTTCACGAAAATCGGTCGCGCCATTTCGGAGGAGTTCAATTAGCACACCGTGACTCGAGAATTTTATATATTAGATTAGGTAACAGCCAATTGCTATACACATCGACAACAGTTAATAAGTCTTAAACTACTCTCTAACTAGTATACAACAATGGTTAAGGTAAAAATGTTTTGCTTTAAGCCCGTCAAAGGGAAACGCAGAGAGTCCAACGTGAAGCAGCAGCCGCTCATCATGAGCAGTTAGAAGGGATGTTACGGCGACAAGCGGAACACCGACGTCAGATGCAAGCAATTATAGCGTCACATCAGGATAGAATCACGCAAAGAATAAAAGTAAAATTATAATTTAATTTTGCAATGATTTTTTAGGACTGACAACAATGACGCTCACTCAATGCCTCAATGTTCTACACATTAAACAAACAAAGTCGTTTTACAATTAAATTATGCGATATTTTTGCATTATTGGTATATATTTGTACATAACGGATGTAACATTATTTAAAATAATGTTTATGCTCACATAAATTATTTAGCGAGCTTTTCGTGAAACCTTCTTACAAGATACAACAGATATTAAGAATACGACATTTGTTTTTATTATTTTAGGCACTTTTAGATGATGGGGTTGATACTAATGGAATTCCTAATGAAGAATTAAACATGGCCGCGATAAACGATTCACCAAACTCTAGGGAAAAGAAACAGCTATTACAGTTAGTTCAATCTCTACAAGGAAACCATGATAAAGAAATAGATTTAATGGAAACTTCTTACAGGTTTGCTTAATATATATATATATATTTTTTTTTCAAAATACGTCGAATTACATCATCTGCAATTTTTACTGAATGGTTTGCTATTAATCTTTTAATTTTTTATTTCTAAATTCATACGCAAAAGTCGAAACATGAATTGCAGCACTACAACCTTACTAACTGAACTATGGTTTGTGATCCCAACGAATTTTTTTATATTTATTTATCTATTATTATTAATCATATCTAATCGAATCAAAAATTATTTATTTATATAAAATCAAATACATCATCGCTCATGAACGTCACTTAAGATCTAAGTTTATAGGGTGTTCAAGACCAAGCTTCGTTCTGAGAATAGCAGCCAAGTCTTATAATTAATGTTCAAACATATTGAAATTGTACATATTTTTAAAACATTTCCAAGCCGTCTAAAGATTTTATTTTCTTTCAGACGTCAATTAGATTTCTTAGAAGTTTCTTATAATCAGGCGGAAGAAAGGATGAAAGAAGAGAATGACAAGCTTATAAAGTTTTATACAGAGAAAATCAGCTGGTTAAACGAACATCATCAATTATACAAGACAATGGTTGAAGAGAACTTAAACTCTCTTATCGATAGACATAAATTTGAAAATGACACGCTTAGACAACAGCATTTGGATAATATTAGAGTGTTGCAGGAACATCATGCGGCCCTTATGGAGAATATGAAGTAAGGCTCGAACGGAAGGTGTTATATCTAAATTTATATATATATTGTGATAGCTTCGTTTTTAAATTTCCAGAAATGCAGTTAAGCAAGAGCAAGTACTTATAAAGGACTCGGCAAGTTTCTCAACAGATCTTCAGGCACTCGTAACTGATGTTAAGGAGAACAATAACAAATGTCAACAACTATACGGTAAGGTGGAAGTGTTGGTACAGGAAACTCAGATGGAGACACAGAGGGGATTGCAGTTAAGAGAGAAGCAGATTAATGGTAATAATTTTTTGATTTGCGAAATGCGCATGATGTATGTATAATATTTGTTATTTTTATAAAAAACGAATCATTGTTGTTTATTAATTTGGAGTGTAAGTTTATTTCGGAGACTTTTGTACTTATCTATTTATCTGGATATTTTTCTAGACATTTTAGAACAGTTAAAAAAAGATAGAGAAGACTTTGAGAGAGATAAGTCTGAGAGTAAGGACATGGTGAAGTTGCTTGAATCTAGATTGCGTCAAATGACAACTGTGAGTATAAAATATTTCATCAGGCCATTCTCTAACCCAACTTAAGTATATTTTCTGTTAAGTTTTATTTCAAATAAATAAGGAAGTTATAGAAATACGTTATTTATGTTTGCAGATGATAGAAGAAGAAACCGCGTCACTGAGACAGAAGAAAATGGAGTTTGAATTTGATAAAGCAACATTTAGTAAACAAACAGAATTCGCTAAGAACGTGCTCAAAAAACAAGATGAAGAGATTAAGGTAAATATATCTTGTTTGTAAAAAAAGATTTCGTTTCTTATTTTTCATCTTTTATAAAAAATTGTAGTTGTTAATCATGTTATTACCTCAAGTAAAACATTATTTTTTAATAAGGTGTAAATGTAATATTAAAAAAACAGATGTTGAAAGAAGAAATACAGAAAGAATACCAAGACAAGATTGCGAAAATTGAAGAGGAAAGGTCAAAAGCGTTGAAGGATGCTGCAACGGTTGCAAAAGAGAAGGCATCGATACAAAGCCTTAAAATAGAAATAGAGGTAATTTACTGCTTAAGTAGTACCAGAGTACCGAACGTTATTTATTATAGATGATGTAAGTGAGAATCTAAGTGGAATCAACTAACGCTAGCATTTGATTTATCTAAATTAGAATGGTTTATAAACGAACTAGAACATATAGGTAATAATATTCTATAGGCAAGAAACTCTGCATTTTTGTGTTCCAGTGACTGTATCAGATGTAATTTAAATTGCAGAAAACAAAAGCCGAATTGGATGCCCACCTACAAGAAGTTACCGAGGAAAGATCTAAGTTGAATGCAGATAAACAGGAACTTCATATAGAAGATCAGAGGATTATGGCTAAGTACATTTTTAATGTTATAGTATATATTTTAGTACAAATTTGATAATTAATAAAGTAAATCCTTACATATATTTCGTATTTTATTCAATTAGGAATCGCGATTTAGATCTTTTAGCAAAAACTGCGATAGAGAAGCAATCGCAAGCAGATAAAAAGCTCTCAGAAGCTAATTTTATTCAACAAAAATATGAAGATCGTATCCGAAGAATACAGGAACACGTTGTTTCTTTGAACTTAAGAGAAAAACAAATTGCCAAAGAGAAAGTCGCTTTGTCTCGAGAAAGATTGAGTTTACACAATGAGAGAAAAGAGCTAGATACTAAACAGTGTTCTTTATGTCGTAATAATACGAACTTTAATTACATTCCGGAACCAATAATTCCGGTAGTTCACAGGGACTATGGAAATTTTAATAGAGATTATGGCAATTTAAGTAGAGATTATGGCAATTTAACCTCTAATGTTAATAATATAGAAATGGAAACGTCTCAGATGATGGGAAGTGTGTATTTTGATGATGGAAGGGAACTTGGTGATAGAGAAACAGTTGAAGGCAATGTTCAAGAAACCGGCAGGCTTAAGGTAAAAATATTTTTTTTAAAATTATATTTACGTATGTAAATACAGGCTTTTTAATTGATTGCGTAAAAGATTACTATAGATTACGTCAGCGATATAAAACTGCTTAATATACCATTAGAGCCGCATTCAACATAAACACCGCCCTGGCCACTTAAAAAACGCTCATAAAATTATGGTGATGAGGCAGGGCTTCTTTTTCACCCTGTAAATTTTACCTTCTAAAAAAATACGAAGACACCAATGAAGCGATTTCTACTGTGGAAAAAGCGTTGAGTGCTAATGATGAATCCATTATGTCCTAAAAATCTAATAAACTATATATTCTTCTAATTTAAAGAATAATTTTTTCAGAGCTACTTGGACCCCAAGTTTATGATGCTGCGTTTAGACGTTCAAAAAGTGATTAGCAATTTAGAACAAAATAAAAAAGATGATGATGAACAGAGAGATTAAACAAATTAACAAGAACATATAAATATGTTTATATTAATGATATTTATACGAAATGTAAGGTTGTGAAAGTTTTTATATAACCATAATATGTCAAATGAATTATACACATAAAAACTATAACTTAAACGATCCATCAAACGTGACGATAAAAATTAAAGGCTGTATATTATATTAGAATGATTTAATTTTAATATGATTAAATTGTATTATTTTCACAAGTGTATTATCAAAATGTACACAAATTGCCTAACTGCTATCTTACATTTAAACATATCATTGTAAAAATACATATTTATTTTTAAATTATTGTTACGTACTACCGTATGATACTAAATAAAATTTAGGAATACAATATTAAATGGCTTTAATTTATAAATTATTATATTAAATATTTTTCATTCATATTTACTCTTGATAAAAGAGTTATTTGCACCGATATTATCTCTACCACAGTCTTGAATTAAAAATTGAGGCTAACACATAATAAAATATATGGACGGCCTGGCCTTTATATATAATTTATTTCCAGATCTACATTATAATACTAAAAAAATAATTTCCTTCATTATCTAGATCACTAATAGAAGCATTCCTATGAGATAAGTAAAGGAACGATAATATTAATGTTATTCTAAACTCTATACAATATTTACAATAGTTTAATATCTTGGATATTATATTGTGGCACTTGTATTTAAAATTTACGCCATTGTTTAGAAATTAAGTAATGCGATTCTGAATCGCCTTCGTTTTCATAAAATTATCTTGGAATTATACTTAAAATTTTCTCGTAGAAGATTTGCCTAATAACAAAGGCTATACGTATGGAAATATACATTTCTGTTGATTATCATGTAAAGTAAAACATAGTTATATTTAAAAGATTATAAGTAATTAAAATTGCAGAAATAAAGAATACATAAATATTTAAAGGCAATAGATAAATAAAATTTAAAATAAAACATTTTTTTACTATATCACAGTAACAATTTTGAAACGGAAATAATATTAGAATAATAATTTACATTTAATTAAATTATTTTCTTGATTAAATTATTTAAATATATTTACTTGTAACACAGATTGGGTAATTGAAAATTTTGTCGTGAATTTGTATGTAAAAAATATACTTTTCCATAACAGAATACATTTTAGAAATTAAAATAGTCACCTAGAAACAAAACCCACAGGCGGTACCGCCATTAAATTAAAATATTTTAAAACTTCGCGACGCGCTGCGTTGCGTTAATTGAAAGCAGCAACATGTTGCATTGTTGTTTTTAACGCCGCGTCATAATATTTGTAATCTGTGCAAATTTTTGGACCTCACTATCTCAATCTTACACTGTAAGAAACAGTGTTTAGAATGAGAAAGATTATCCATAATTTGTTTACACGAATATAAAAATATGGAAGAATTTATTGGCGTTATGACTTAATATCTGGTTTCTGGTACTTCACTTCAAGAAGTTGTGGGTAATTTTCGACTATAGATAAGAGGATACCGTCGATGTAGTCTCGTAGTTGAACGTTGACATCTTGCTGCTCTTTCAAAGCTTTTTGTAACTGAAAATAAATATATTTTTCAATTATGTTATTTAATTTAATTTAGTAAACGTGCTGATTGGAAAAAAACAGGTGATTAGTGCTTTGGACAAATTACAAACATTCAGACTATAGCATTTATTAGGATTTCTACAAGTAAATCACAATTAGGTAAACAAGTCCGACCCATAACCCGGAGAACTCATCATATCTATTTCAGTTATCCCGTTACATTATGTATTTTCAATGAACAACAAGAACACTGTCATACAAAATGGAAGTTTGAAGTTAATTATACAATAAAGCCATTATAAAAGATTATTTTTATTTCCCACTCGTTAGTAACACCTTGAGCCCTATCAAATTTGACAAGGTAAAAGGTAGTTGTATATAGGCATCTTAAGTTACATGCGTTTTAGGCTAATTTTATCATGCAAAATATGACACGTGCAATGGTTAGTGATTATAGCGTACCTTTTCCAACTCTATGCTGTGATCAGATTGTTCGCTACCAACGAGCTGGAAAAACGCATATATGTATATCAATATTGCAAATTATAACCTGCTGAGTCAAGCGAAGCGCGTGATTTGTATAAGATGAGATGGATGTCACTATAAGCAGTTGTTATAAATATTCTTTAATGAAAGTCATCGATCGACAAACATAATTGCTCAACTGGTGTTAGGATAACTCGGTCACTTGGCATATTTAAGTAATTTAAAAAAAGGTTTTAATGAAAGGATGTCATTTTGAATACACAGATAATATACTTATTCAGAAAGATCTTCAAACTTTTTGCTTATCGCTACATTATTCTGTATGTAAATACGATCCAAAAATGCATAAAATTAATTATTAAATAACGTATTGTATTCCATGGGGTGTACTGTATTGCACGTAGGATGCCAAATTCATGATATGTAAAAATAATTTTTAATAAAATTTTAGTAAGGTAAGGGAAAAATGATTTTGATGGTAAATATAATAATGAAGTGTTAACGAATGTTTTCTAAAAAAAAGCTTGTTTTTATTTATTAAATAGATAATTTTAATTTTATGCTCACTTTAGTAAATGAAATAAAGGATATTCGTACACAAATTACCAAGCACTAAATACTAAATTTTCTTAAATTATACCTAAGAACACTAAAGTATAAAATTAAATTGATTTGTCCGTTTTAGAGTTATTCTGCGGACATAGTTTGTCTGCAAACAAAATGCTCATTTCTTAGAGCAAACTATGTTGTTGCAGTAGCTGACGCACAAATATTCGCAAGTTGAATAGAGTACTCGTAAATAGGTATTAAATATTTGTAAGTTCAAGTACGACTGTAACAGGGCACTTAATACGCCTTACCTTTAGATCGAATAAAAATATTCTATCGTTGTCAGTTATAACACAAACATAGATATACATAAATAAAAGTAAAAAAGCGGAGAGTAGTCTAAAACCAAAAATTCTGATTTTAATCTGCTTAATCTTCATAAATTGCTAAAGAGGAAAGACACAATAACAAATTTTTACTTATTTTAATTAAGTATTTTGTATTTTTTGTCTGAAGGACATAATGTTGGTAACATAAATAACTGCGAAATGACGACTTGTTATCTATTGGAGCAAGAAAAGCTCATTTTTTATTTATTTTGAATATAAACAGATAATTTCAATAATGTTTTACCTATTATCTGCCATTTAAACTATTCTCCGCTGTATGGTTTTGTAAAATTATATTCACCTCATGGTCACTCATTTGAGATAATTCATGTGCCAGTGAATTGGTAGCGACGAGTGGACCACTCACTCCATCCAACAAACTTCGGCCTTCTTCTACGCCACGAGTAAGAATTTGAGCTTGTAGTTCTTCTTGAGCTTCTGTGAGAGCTAAAATTGAACAAAGTTACATTGCTAATGTGACGAATCTATTACGCCTGTATGTAATAAATAGTCAGTTATTAATATGTTTTCTATCATATGAAAAGCGTTATAATTTGTATTGGTCACGACGTAGATTTTATGAATTAGTTTTATTATCCATCAAACGAAATTATCGTAATGACATTGAATTTGTTATTTTTCCTATTAAAATAAAATTTATCTGTTGACAACATATCTCTGCCTTACATCAATAATATTAAAATTGTTAGACGGTCGACTACTAAGACAGTTTTAAGTATGTTGATATGCCATAAAAAGTTAACACATACATTTGTTCTGAGTACGAAGTAGCGTAAGTTCTTGTTGAAGTTCATTAAGTCGAGGGTCTGGTGGTGGTGGCGGCGCCGCTTTAAGCGCACGTAGTTCTTGCTGCGCGGCGGCAAGCAGCGCTTTTGTCGCTTCAGCAGCTTCCCTCTCACGTCGCTCGGCGTCACGTGCGCTACTGAGCTGAGCAGCAAGTTCGCTAACTGCATCCTGAGCTTCGCGAGCACTACGCGAGCTTATTTCAGCGTTTGCGCGAAGTGTTTCGGCTACACCACGTAGTCTACCCACCTACAAGGGATACTTTATATGTTAAATTAAGCTTTATTTATGAAACAAGATAGAGTGATAAAAATGAGACATCAGCTTTGTAGCACAAAATATCTTGTTCTCAAAAGCAAGTTATATATGTTATATATACAATCGATTATTTTTGGGCATTAAACGGTTAGGAGTAAATATATTGGATTTAGATACTAGTAAACGGTAAACTGGGGTATGAGTGACAAAAAATACTTAAATAAACATTCATACAGGCTCTGTTATGGTCATCTGTATTGTAGGTATAATTAGAAGCCAATTTTTATATGAATATTTGCTGACCCCGCAAACGTTGTTTTGCCACAGAAAAATAGGGGTTGACAGTAGAGGGGTGAAAATTGGGGGTTGTATGTATTTTTATATGTTGTATCATAAAAAAAATAATAACAAAAAAGTTCAT
>JAOSYY010000002.1:4600552-4630661 GCA_025727935.1 Hebomoia glaucippe
TATATATAAGAAGTAATTTCATTTCATCATGTTTTATATAAAAAAAGAATAAATAAGGAAACTTACATGTTTTGAGATCATTATGCCTAATGGTTTTTGTAATCCTTCCATATATTGCATACACCAGCTATATAGATCTGACCAACATCTAAAAGTTAAACCACATTACTTAAATTTAAAATAACTGATGCACATTTATCGATCCTTCATATCAGAATGATCTTCATTCTCATAACTGCTAACCCACACCTTGGGATCGGCACAACGTGTAATTCTTTTTCGAATATTTTATAGTAGAAGACTATTAGTTATCTGAGAATTTAAAAAAAAATTGGTAATAGGCATGTAGGTTTTCTATAAAGTAACTGGCAAAATATAAATCTACACATTTACAACAACGTTATAGACGTTATAGTAGTTAGTAGATACAAACTTGTGCATAAGATGTGAGTGATCTGACGCTCCGGGACGCCCATTGTAGCTCCTCAAGCGTGCCTGGACTGCGCCCACGCAACTGTCTCCTAACTCGCTCTCTAGGACAGGCTCGCTACCACCCCAAGTACGACGATATATCTGTTTGATATAAAAATTATTTAGCCACACACGTGACACGTACAACTATATAAACTCAATAAATAGTTTTTCACTGTATCTGGGATAATTTGAATGTGAAACATTTTTATGTAATTTTTTTGTAAAGATAGAATAAGTACATAACTGAGTCTCTTAGCTATTCTACTCAAAGCACGTCTGGCTCTTGAATAGCCTCTAAACTGGGACATAAGTCATGTTTATAAACAATCAAGTATGTAATTCTATTACATTTTGACTTCATTTGAATAATTGTGATATGAATTATAATAAAATAGACAACCTATAAAACACTTAGTAAAACTAAATAGAATAACTTACAACTAGAGCTTTCTTAATAACAGAATGTGGGAACAATCCAGGTGCCAAGAACCGGTCGCGGTATTGTTGGTGTGATGAGAGTTGTGGGAGAGGAGGTAGTGGCTCTTTGCTTGCAACCGCGCGCCATGATACCTCCGGCCCGATGGGACAACCTATATATAAATAAAACATCCTGTCAATACTTGAAAAATATACAAACATAAAGTATGTATCTCACTAGCTATCATAATTCAATAACTATTTAAACATACTTGTTATTACAGCATCTCCGTCTGGTTGAGACCATAGAGCCCAAATAACGTGGCTGTTATCACCATAACCAATTGTGTAGTCAAGAAGATCCAACTATGAATAAAAAGAGTTTTATTATAAACTAATTCAGGGATGGTATTAGTTTCATGATAAAAAAATGTATTACCTGAGGCCCAAAGATGTGACAAATTTGTGAAAATTTAACTCCTGCAGTACCAGCATCATGCAATTTCATCACAATGAATTCAGACTCAGTAGGGAAGGAGAGATATGCTACCAGTAAGGTACTGCCGTCTAATCCATTAGTGCTTTGTAGCATATGGCCATGTGCTAAAACATCAATATAATAAATACTATACCTATTAATTTTATTTTCCTTTATTTGGAGACTGAAAACTAAATTCTAAGCTTTTCTGTACAGCAATTCTTTCTTTCATATATAACTAAATATCATGCAATCTTAATTATACAATTAAGATTTAGTAAATTATTCATATATTTGTAACTATTGTAAAATAGTCAATACGATTTACTAATATATATAGAGAAATCAAGAATGCAATATCAATTATTAATAATGTTTTAAAGAGAGACATTAATATAAAAAAATGTACTTACGGGGGGGCTTAGGTCTAGCCAATACTTGTGATAAGGGAGCTGTTACAGAAATTGGTGCTCCACCCTCATCAAAATGCCATACTCGGAGACAAGTATCTCCACATATTACAATAGCTAACCCATTTGTCAGCACTACTCCATAAGTCTCAATACCATCTGTGCTGGTTTTTCCCCTAAAGAATTCAAAATTATAAGAAGATTCTTCACAAACACTTTACTATTTATCATCAATGCCTTTTAATTTATCTCATTATATGTTGTCAGATCTAATATAAAGAATGTCATATTCTCATCCATCAGGAATATGTATTTTTCTGTTACTGCTGCTTTTTCTGCAGATATAAATTTTATATCATACTAAATAAGAAATAAAAATTTACTATACCTTAGAGCTCCAGTTAAACCAGATAAAAATCTTGGTACATTCGACTCTCTTTTTAAAATTGTGGTAACGGCAGCACCAGTCACCGGCAATTTTACTAGTAATAGTCCTCCTTCACCTCCATAACCAAATGCTAGAGCAAATACTGCTTCCCCATTATCACGTAATATTGATGCACAAGAATGAGCAACTCCTGTATCTGTTGAATAATTTAAGTACTATAAAATACTAAATATAAGATAATTCATTTCAATTTAAAAATTTTATAAATAAATATTCACTTACTAGAAATAGAATACTGATTGAGAATATAATAGTTATTTGGATTATTTATGGCGCTTGTATCATAGAATATTGAAGCTGTTGTATTACTAAGGGATCCAAAGGTTGACTGTAAAAAATAATGCACATTTATATTAAGTTACCCAAAAAAGACAACCATTGATTTGGAAACACATAATATTATATATCTACTGAAGCAAATTTCCAACACCTTATTCATAATATATATTGACTCAAAATGTTTAATTTGGCAATTTAAATGTTATAAAATTAGGTAAATATTTAATATACTAAAATATATATACTCTTTTATATTATTACCTTTCTATCTAAACTTTCAGGGTGCGGAAATATTAATTTATGAACTGATGACACTGTAGCAGCCAATATAACAACTTGTTGAGATGAAGTCCTTTCATAAAATGATATATTGTTTAGTGGTGGTGTACCTGGTGCTACTTTGCACCTTAAGTTACTTGCTGTTAGATTAACATCTAAGGATGCCTCTGTTAATTCAATAGCATCTGAAGTTGTTTGCCTGAATAAAATATTAAGTGTCATAAAAAGGTGTACAAGACATGCCATAAAAGATACTGTATACAGTAAATGCTTTTAACATACCAATATATAAATCTATTTTTTGTGCTGGAATTGTCAGAATCTTTATACCAATATCCACCTGCTTTATGAGGCAACTTAATGTCTTGAAGAGTACTGTGGGTACCACCTGCAAACAATATAGTTATCATATATAAAAAGTAAGTTTAGATGTTAAAATGAACAGTCTAAACACAACACATACCTGTATTTAAAGCAATTTCTTTCCATTTTTCAGGTAAATTATAATTGGGTGTTATTTCCTTAAAAGTAACCGGTATCGCATCCGCAAACTCCATTTCCAATACGCTATGAAAGCTGTAATAAAAGGACACCGATATATGGAACAGTTTTGAGCTAAAATGCACTACGTTTCTTGTTTTTCATAGCCTTTATTAAATACAAATCGCAATAAATAGAACGAATAAAAATTTAACCTCTTTCGAGAACAATTTTTAACTCAACGAACTCTATATTAGTCTTATAAAGCTATAATTATAAACAGTACCACTAACGTCTAACAGCTAACAGATGACAGCATACTTACATCAAAAGAAAAAATAATGAACACACCGCTGATTGCACAGAGTAATTTCTTATAATCTAGTACTTTTTTGATGTGACACGTCCAAAACTTGTGATTTCCTAGTGCCGAGAACTTGGATAATATTATTGTTAAGAGTTTTATTTGAGTTACAGCTTTTATATTCTACTTTCTTTGTAAAGTAATAAATTATTTAATTAAATATGTACTGAAGTCCAACATCATCATATTATAAGTAGAGATCTGTAGTACCAACTCCCAAGACTTATATGACATAAGAAATAATGTGACAGTTTGTCAGTGCAACATTCATGTTTCATAATTTTTTGTGATTTATCAATAAATTATCCCTCTATCATTTACTTTTTGTCGTTATTTTTATTTTATAGACTTATAATAATTAATAAATTTTATATTTGACATTAAAATACAGTGGGAACCTTAAAACAAGATACACATACTTTATCCCTAGAGAATATGTGGGTTTTAAAAGTGAATTTCATTTTATAGGTTCGTAAATAATTTCATTGATTTTTGTTTACATTAAGTATTTAAAGAAATATTTTAACGTATTGCATGTAATTGTTTACACGCGATTACATTAGTTTTCCTTCATACGATATCAGATACACTAAATTACATTTTTTCGATTTTGTATTAAAACCACATCATTGGTTAAAAGATTATTGAGTTCTTCTTTTCCTTTATAAATATTTCCTTATTCACATAGTAGTTTATGAAATCGATAATAAGTTAAGAAAGAGTAGGGCTTTCAGTTCCTTAAGAGAATGCTAGCTTTTTTCGAAAATATGTGTTCAATGTGAGATAGTGTAGTCAGACATCTCATGTTAAATTATATAAATTGAATACAGATACACAAATAAGAATTAATCAATTCTCGTTTTACATCTTCATAATTTATAAATTATTCACTAAATAAAACTATCTGCAATTATATATTTAATATAGATTCTGCTATTTGAATTCTGTTAAACCCTGCTTTTTGTAAAAAAACATTTAATGTGTTACTTTAGTGTATATCTAAACTAGATTTGTATTAAAAAACAATGTATTCACTGCTTAATGAAACCTAAACAGATTAATTATAACTATACTTGTCAGATTATTTCTTAAATTTTAACTTATAGTTTTTATAAATAGCAGCACAGTGGCGGGTTGTGAGCACGGGACAAGCGGCCCTGCCTCTGGGGGCGGGCGGCCGGGAGACACCATACGTCGGGTTAAGGTGAAGATGTCGTCGGTGTCGGCTCAAGGGGTAGTTGAGCGCGCGTCTGCTGAACTCTCGCGCCGGATCACCGGACTAGGACTTCGTGGTAGAAAGCGTTCTCCTGGCGTCGTCGAACGGGTTGCTAACGCACTATGCGGGCCGGCTACCTCAGCTCCGAGGATACCACGCCGCAGACGACCTTCACCTAGACCTCTGATCTGGAGTCAGTTCATATTAGATGAAAGATTTCTTGAAAAATTTTTTCTATATTTTAACTCTAACGATAGACGAACGCTTGCTCAAGTATGCACGAAATGGAGAGATATTTTATATTCATCAACGCGTTGGTGGACTGGTCTAGTTGCAGTAGTAGACTTCCGCGAGAGTAGGACTGAATCTGAATGTTGCATGCAAAGATTTTATAACTCAGTGGTGAGAAGGGGGATTCGTGGGACAGCTTTGGTGGCGGCGTCAGACGACGACATTAACGAATTCATTCGAGTATTTCCATTATCAGCTAACCACGTTAACGCTTTATGCTTAAAGGGTTGTTCTGTAACAGACCGGGGTTTGGAATCTATTCTGGACCATTTAGAGGTGTGTTAAATCATCCTAATTGTGGTATATTTTATTCATCTGTGTAATAGTCACTGTATACAACATTATATTTCGTTTTTAGGTTCTGTTTGAGCTAGAACTAACAGGCTGTAATGAAATAACAGAGGCTGGTATATGGGCATGTTTAACCCCAAGAATTGTCTCACTCACGCTTACTGACTGTATTAACATTGCAGATGAAGCTGTAAGTTATTAAATTAATTAAAGGAAAATATATCTTATTTTCAATATCATAAATCATTTGCTTGTGTATAGGAATTACTTTTTAGATATCATGATTTTTTATGCACATCTATTATCAATTAAGAGACTTCTGACTTGAGTGATTTGTGCAGAAGAGATTAACATGTTTTTTATATCAGGTTGGAGCTGTGGCCCAGCTCTTGCCTTCATTGTACGAGTTTTCACTCCAAGCTTACCACGTGACAGACGCAGCATTGGGGTATTTCTCGCAAAAGCAAAGCGCATCGCTAAGTATATTACGTCTTCATAGTTGTTGGGAGCTCACAAATCATGGTGTTGTCAATATAGGTGGGATGATTTAATTTATGACAGCTGATTTAATAGAATATGTAACTTTTGCTTTGTCGTTACTTTATAAGTTTTCTTTTTGCAGTTCACTCGCTGCCGAATCTGACGGTGCTGTCTCTAAGCGGCTGCAGCAAGGTGACAGATGAGGGTGTGGAGTTGGTGGCTGAGAATCTACCGCGCCTGCGTAGCCTAGACCTGAGCTGGTGTCCACGCGTAACTGACAGTGCGCTTGAATATATCGCGTGTGATCTCAACCAGCTCGAAGAGTTGACACTTGACAGGTTACATATCTTTTATATCAAGCTGTGGTCGTAATATGTGATCTGCTAAGCTTGCCAGCATATTTCGTTTGTTTTGGTAAAACTAATTTTCCTTTTTTTTCACCTATACCGCCAGTGATGTATGGACAGATAGTGAGATCGAACCATTGATATGTGTTTACATTCTGTATCTAATCTAAAAATTTAAAAAGTTTAATTTTTATTTATTACATTTTAATTATAATCACAATTTTGCTTTGAATAATTTAACTCGACCGATTAAGGTGTTGGCCATTAGTTGATGGTAAACAGCCGTCGGTATATGTATAGAGCGCGTTCTACATATATCTAAAACCAACGAAATCAGTTTTAACTAACCGTGATTATTCAAATGTTCCACATAACGACGTGATTGTGCCCATACGAAGACGACGAATGCTAGCAAGTAAGTGGTATGGGGAACTCCGCGGACCAAAGTGTCATGTTTAAAATAACGGTAATTTTACAGATGCGTGCATATAACTGACATCGGTGTGGGATATATCAGTACAATGCAGTCGCTCGTTGCGCTGTACTTGCGATGGTGCTCGCAGTTGCGAGACTTCGGCGTACAGCACTTGTGCGCTATGCGTGCGCTACAGCTACTTTCTCTTGCTGGTCAGTATTTCAAGCTTTAAGACAAGATATTTCTTACCGTCGTGACATTAATGTAATTGTGAGCCGTATAACATTTATTTTGTTCACCAAAAATATATACACAATAAAATAAAAATAGTTTTAGAATATAAATTTATCTTCAGATTTACAGGCATACATTGCATTGTCTTTACAATTTAGTTTTAATGTGCGAGTTTGACAATCATAACAATAGAAAACTAAAAATATACAAAATATATTGGTGTTCGTTTGACTAATTTCTTAGATTACAATAACTTGAACATAAGTATGCATATGTAAAAAATGGGATTTCAAAATTAGTATTGGATCTGTTTATTAAGTTACTACAAGAATTATGTACGTAGTACATACAATAAGATGTTTGTAGATATGATATCGAACACAATTCCATCAACTTAACTATGACGAACGTGAGATCCGTGTAGCATCAGTCTCAGTCTAGGACCCATACACTGGCAGCAATTCACGTAAAAGGAATTAGTTAGAATCTTTAAGCCTTTAGTTCATATACTTTATATGGTTTTTATTTATTTGTTCTAGGACAAGCTAATTAATTTTTCCTATAAATATTGTATATAATTTTACAGGATGTCCTCTATTGACATCTGGCGGTCTGTCGAGCCTTATCCAGCTACGGCAGTTGCGCGAGTTAGAGCTCACCAATTGTCCCGGGGCTTCGCCGGAGCTCTTCGACTACTTGCACGAACACCTGCCGAGGTGCCTCATTATAGAGTAAATTAACGCTTCTTAAACAAGACCTTAATACACTACTACCACTTAACAACTTTGAATCCTTAAAGTAATTGCAAGATTTTCACTAGATTTTACAGTTACGGCATTTATGCTACACTGCAAAGTTGAATGAATCGTTTCGCATTTAGATATGACGAGTTTGAATTAAACGTAATTCTACTTCAGTTCGTATATATTAAATTTACTTGATATAAGTCTGATTTTAGCAAGTGTTGTCAAAGTCAGATTCTTATTTGGAATTTTAACTTAATTTGCATACATTTTACGTTGACTTTTAGTAAGTTGAATTACATAAGAATTCAATATTATTCTAGGACTGAAAAAGGTGGTATGACTGAATATTATATGTTACATTGTAACTGCTAAAAAATGCTGCTAAATTGTGTTAGAACAAGACTCGCATGCTATTTCTTTTTACGGCTACAAAAAAAGAATTCAGTTCAATGGTCATAGTGTATTAGAGTCCAAGCCAAAAGTACAATTTATATTCAATATTACAATACCAGATATACACTATATGCTGAATAAATACCTAGTCAATTTATAGAGTTTGTGCATTATGCCTGTATTTTATTCGAATAAGACTAAACCGAATCTCAGATAAGTGACTATTTTCGATATTATATTTATTAGCTTCATTGTATATTTTCACACTGCTATTTTTGTGTGATTGTATGTATGCAATTCTTTTAAAAACCTCTTTCTTTGACCAAAACTGCGCTTTTACCAAGTACTTTTATATACTTAAATTAGAAGCTATATAATCTAAACGCTACCTAGCCACTGTGAAGTCAATGGATGGATCTTTATCGGTGTTAGTATATTTTAAATGAAGCAGTAAGTTCTATTCATTATCTTATCTGAACACCCGCACGTCTTCTTACTAAAGAACTGTGTTTCCATAAATGTAGAGTACTGAAAATGTTACATGCATTCATTAAAATTTGCTTCTTAATTACATAATATATTATTAACTTCATCTTACTCTTATAAAATGATTTAATAAATACTCGTAACTAACATCAATAATTATTACCACTATACATCTAAGGAAACTTTATTCCTCTTTTGTGCGCATTTCTAAGTAACTGGTGTTTTGTTATTTAATTAAATTTAAATTTCTTTTCAACCACTGAAAACGGATTAAAAAGCTATTTATAAAGATCCTTAAGATATTAATCAATAATTTTTATTAAAAATTGTAGTATATAATATTCGTAGATATTATTTATTGTATTAGTGTAACACGTACGTATGATATTTTTTGTTGGTCAATTGAACGTATATTCAAAAATATAAATTTCACATTTTCTATTTGCTCAAGTTCCTGTGACTTTGCGGAACATAAAATGCGTCTTATGACGTATGTGATCCTTATACTCGTACTATTATTACCGTAGAAAAAGTTATTTTAATACAACAATTAAACTCTACAAATATTTAAGCTTTTCATATATGACTAAAACATTGCTGATATTACATATTGGTAAAAAACATGTAACTTTAAATAAAGAACAATATTGATAAAACTACATATACAATTTTGTCTTCTAATTATAGGTCAGTGGCGTTATTGCCATAAGTAACGGCATTTTTTTTCGATGTGATCTCCGCTCTTAAATGCCCTATCGGTCTACGGAAGCCTAGGCCTGTAGCTTTGAGGTGCTCTTGATCTAGCCACAGCCGTATGCCAAAACATTCGGCTATATAACGTAAAGGTCATTATGGCCAATAGCGCGTTGTAAAACTTAATTTCCATTACTATCTAAGGCCACGGGGGAAGTGCCGCCTCGTAAAGGGCAGTAAAACTTTTGTGGGAGCAGTAACGGTTTCAAAGTCAAAGAATTAATTTTTAAGTTGTGGTTATTAATAAAGAGTAAACAGACACATGTGTGTCATAAACTATTGTGTTAAAGGGAGAAAATTTCTTTTATTTTATTATAAAGTACGGCGGTAGACCATATCATGTTAGGAACCTTTACTTTGTACTTTTATGCCATACGGGGTACATTAAGAGAGTAATTAACTTTGAAACAATAACTATCAAAGCATTGATCGAGTATATGGAATATATTAACTTTTATTTATTGTTTTCAAATTGTCGCCGTTTTTGAAATATTTTTATGCAATGGATCTTAGATGTTTTTAGCATTTATTTTTCGTTGACGCAGCCTATTTAAGACTTAAAATGCCAAACCTCAGTATTAATCAAGTAAAAAGTTTAATTATTATAATAGCGATCATATGTACCTATGTCGACTAATTTATAAACCGCATGTTGGGACATTTAGAAGCCTTAGAAATGGTTGAAAATAACTTATATCTCAGTAAATTTCGAGAGTCTCAGTTTATTGGGAAAAACATTCTTTGAATGAATATTTTTTATTTATTATTTAAAAGCGATCGATCCTGTTCTGAAAGGCAATCCTGAGTCTTTTAAAGTTGCAAGTAAATAAAACTTTTAGTACGTCATATAGGTATTACATTACATATATTATTTAGGTGAGGAAAAACAATTCATACATGGTTAAAGCTTCAAACGATTCTAATTTTATAAATGGAAGCTCCTTTTAAAATAATACTGATTTTTTTTTATAATAAAGTTACGAGAAATAGATTTAAGTTTGGTCTAATTTATACGTGTAAACATAAGTACATAGAGAAGTTACTTGATTACAACTTTTGCAAATTATATTTTATTAAGAGCTCATTGTACAATCGATAGATATCGTTTCATTTAAAATTAATATTGATCATATTTCACCAACTAAACGAATTTTAATGTTTGACATATTATTTAATTACGGTGTTCTGTTTAGAAGAAAGGAGGACCATCTCATTGTAACAAAAGTGTCCGTCGAACCTGAGCTAATGAAAGTGATGCCCCAGTGACGGGATAGATTTAAAAAAAAAAGCTACGGCGAATGAAACGAGTATAGGTCACTCCATCATTACTGCTAGGTCAAAAATTTCAGCGCGTCTTCGAACACAAATAATTGTTAACAGGTGGACACTTTCAATATCCCCATACAAGAGGGGTCTCCTTATTTCTTCACCCCTAATGTATGATGACAACTTTGTGACAGTAGAAAAATTACCATCAGTGAATCGATATCTAACGAGAAACTTATAGGTGAAAGCAGGCCAGTTAGGTACTTATCAAAGTTTTTAACTATCAGGATAATTAATCTATACCCTTTATCAATTGTTACATGAACCTATAATCAAAGATTTTTGGCAAATAAAATATTGAACTATAACGTCTATTTCTTTTTTTGAATAGGTAGAAAATGAAAACATTGTCTAATAATTTTATATATATTCTTAAAGTCTAGTCAATACACATTTATTTCTAAGCTTCTATTACGTAGCGTAGATCGATTAATAGATATAAGTGAATGTTTGTATTAAGTACTTATAATTTGTACATCGTTTTGAATACTTTTTAATTGTATGTCTTTATTGATATGTAATAATATGTGGTGAGTGTTTTTTAATGATTTTTATAATTTTTGTATTTTATTTTTTACAAATTTTATTACTATACCGTCCGATTCTTATGTACAAGTATATGTGTGTATGTGTGAAAGTGTTATGTCCGCTAAAATACTGTAAGTGATGATGAACCAATTACACATGATAAATTGCTTAGTTTATTTGATAACCATCTCGAGTAAATGCATAGTTTTTCATTTTTTATACAAATTACAGTTCTAATTTTCTTTCAATGGTATGGAGTAGCCCTAACAACTTGTGCTTTGCATGTGAAGAGTGCTCCAAGACCACATAGTAATTCTAGAATAAGAATTTTACATAAATGATAACTTAGAAAATGATACCCATCAATTTCACAAAAACTTTGAAAGACGTGTTACATAGCAATATGAAGGAATAGGTGTGCCTCTAGACTTATGTAGTACTAGTATAGATGTTTCGAATACTCTAACAAATGTAGTTGATGTTTTCATTTCATATTTTGTCTACATGTTAGATGTCGAATACAATTTTTAGATATCTAGATTGATATAATGTATATAGTTGTTCCCGACGAAATGTAATTAAACTATGTATGACTTATAAGAATTCAAATTAAATAATTTAACATTGTTGACATGATGTAAGTTATTGGTAACTTTATAAAAATGGTTGTAATTAAACAGTATAAGCAATACTATGTAATTCTTCACTGTTTATATAGTATTCACTTATGTCTTTATAAAACAGCATTATTCTGTGATTCTTCGACAAGTGGTGTCTCTTATTGCATACTTAAAAATTATCGTCACTGAGTGTTTTGAATCTATATTTTTGTATGTGTGGTAGATGTTAATTAATGAAGTGATTTTCAAGGTATCTAAGTGTGTTTAATAGTAACAATGAATAATTTATTTGTACCATTTTAATTCATTTAACAAAAAGCTCGCCCATGAAATTAATTTGTAAAGATGAGTGATTTTACTTTCTTAACTTAATGATTTGAGTATTATTTATGTACGTAACGAGTTTATTTGTAAAATACAAAGTGAGATGTTATAGTGCAATATAGATGTACTGTTTTAAAATGCGTTTTATTTACAGAAATAGATCACTTTTAAATATTGGTTATGATGGTACATTTACAATAAATTACTAAATTTTGATATACTTTTTCTCAGGTTAATTCTCTTCCATATAATTACGGGTAAGAAATAATTTAAAAATAATTCTTCACACTAGTCTCCGAAAGAAAACACAATATACAGGTACTTTTGTACGATTTATTTCAATAACACATTCTTACAACAAATGGACATTAAATGTTGGTAACTTCATAACGTTTCTTATATTAAAACAATAGTAATTTCTTTGGGTTTACTCATGATCTATTGTAAACCCATTTGCAGACCAATTTTGATTTGTACGCTTTAATACCAATATTTATTAAATGTAAGACAAGTCAACTAAAAATTTGACAGATGGCTGAGAAAATACCTAAAATCTTCTCTGACTACTTAGTTTGGTTAGTATCTGCTTTTAATGTACTACAAAAATAACATTTCAAATAAGCATTTAAAATGTATACAGCACCATTGAAAAAAATCGCGAAAGGAAACATTACACTACAATTTGTATTCTGTGATATCGCCTTTTGTGAAAAGAAAAATAAATGCAACTTTTAATTTTAGTACACTTTATTTGCGAATGATAAAGTAATAAAAACATTTTTTTTTGGTCTGGCTTATTTTCACCTGGCTAATTAATTCTAAATGAATAAATCTTCGTCTCAAAGTTGAACTTAATTAACTTTTTCTGATATAATTTTCTACTATATTAAATCAATTAACAAATCAGGTATAACAAATTAATATTAATAGAATACTTTATGTCAGAAAAATAAATTAAACTTACACAAAAATACCAGAACTGAAAATAATAATGCTTTTGTTGTTACGTTGTAGCGTTCAGTCTTGTGTTAAAGGTTCTGAAACAAGACAATGTAAAATTATTAAGAACTTATACATACTTCTAACTTTTAAAATAGTATTTCAACTTGAACCAGTAATTCCTCACATTAACGCGTTCCACCAAATAACCTATTTAGCAAATTATAGAAATAAATTGACTGAATACCATTCGTTCAGTGATAGGGCTGCAGGTAGGCGGTGGTAGAGGCAAGGTCCCGCCGTAGCCAAGCCGCATTAAGGCGTACGGTCTCGAGAGCCTGCTGCACACTGCGCTCAGTGCCAGGCGATCGGTGCGTCGCGAAGAACTGTTCTATTTCGCGTGCACTCGCTTCAGAAGCAAAGTTTTCTGTTGTGGACTTCACCAGGCGTGCCAGTAGAAAACCGCCCTGAAATTTATATTAATAAAAACAATAACGAAATACGAAACACTTTTAAATAATATTACTCATGTGTTTGCGGTGTAAACAGGAAAAATTTATATACCTGATATCTATCCATGAATTCTTGCCAGTGATCCTTGAAGAATTGCCAGGCGAGGTCGCGTCCATTGCGACTCACCGCCACCGATACTATCACGAACACTGTGTCTTGAGAACGAACTTCATCCTACATATACACACATATTTGAGTAATAATAAATTTTAAGCAAGGGTTAGCCTGTTACGTATCATATAACCAGCTATCTATCAATGAAATACTCAAAATTGGTTTAGCCATTTTATACTTTAAGCGGAACAAAATATTACAAATAGTGTTATATGAATCTCATTATCTTTAATATGGATTTAGAAAACAGTTGTAATTTGATAACACACATGCTTCATATTCGTTTCGGGTTTTCTATTTCGAATTTCTTTTACAAAATTTGACGACTTACAGATATAGCGAAGTTGAGCACTTTGTTGAGGAGCGCTGGGTCCTTAACAGCACCAAGAGCGCGGCTGATACGGTCCTTTTCTTCATGTAGGTCAGCGGCGCGGTACAACTGAAGGAAACGCTCGAAAGTCGCCTCGTCTGCCTCTGCCAGCACTGCGCGATAGCATGCGGACCGTAAGTCTGCTGGCAGCGTGCACGCACCAGACAGGTGCTTCTCGAAACTATCACGACAACAGACATTCAATATTTATAATATTAGACTCAAAATTTAGGTAATATGTGTGCAAATGAATATTACAACACAAGTTCTAAACCGTTTTCAGCTATACGAAGTTAGTGTTTATTTGATAAGACAATTTTATAGATATATAAAAATGATAACAATATAAAAGTATAATTTTGGTATTAAAAAAACAGACATTACACACACACAATAAAAGATTCTGTTGAAAGCAACTAACGATTCCATCACCCTTTTATTACTTGTAACATTTAGATCACAGTTGATGATAAAAATGGTCGTGAAGTTTGGCAAATTTTAATTTTGCTCCAGGTACTAATAAATCAAATATTATTAATTGGAGGTAATAAATATCTATTTTACTAGGTCAAAAAACACCTTTTTAAGGCAAGTTCTAGACTAACCGGCTCTTAGCTTCTCTGATAGTATCCGGATCTTCAAAGCTTATCATCCGATTAAGAACCAAACTCCTCAGTAAGGTGTCCAAGTGGCTTTCCTTCTCCTCGGCATCCCATCCCAGTCGCTTGGTCACATTAGCGAACAGTTTCCTTCCGTAATTCTTGAGAGGTTTATCGAGAGCAGTGTGAGAAAACAACACACTCAGCTTAGACAAACAGTTTGATATGGACGACCAAACTGTGAAGTTGCTTTCATTGCTGAATGCTTCCATAAGTTTTAATGACTAGAGGAATAATAAAATATACATTTTAATTACCTAAACAAGCTATATTCGACGATTCAATAATGACATATATGAGTATAGTGTGAATGATTCTAGCAATTCTTCTGAAGATGCTCAAACTGCAAAAAGGCGAAAGTGGCTTTGTTTGATACATTTGTTGAATTTATATATATAGTACATAATAATGAGATTGTAAATGTTGAAAACTGGAGTACGAACTAATATTTTTAAGTGATAATTTCGTACCTCGTTTGTGTGGGCATGTCCGGCTTGTACAAAAGCGAAACAGTCATCCAACAGGCCCAGTCGGTCTAGAGGAGGCAGCGACCCATCCCGTACAGCACCCACGAGTCGCTCCAGCAATGCAGACTCATACCGCGTACGATAGTATCCCACCTGACATTAAACATATCGTTTTCACCCACTTTTTTGTTACTTAGCACTATACTTTCGATGTGGCCCCGTATTCTTAACAACATTGAATCTATAAAGTATTACAGTTCACTATGCAAACTGTATAGTTCCATTTTAATATACATCAAAATAGCAATTATAATAGGTAACTGCATAATAAAAATGTTATTAATTGAAACTATATACCTTAGATAGAATTATATGCTTGGTCAACTATAAAATCTACCATTTACGGCATTCATAATAGCTAACTCTTTTCTATCTTATCTATCTGTAATATAATAAGAATGTAACTGATCGGTCTCTGTACATTGAAGATATATGAGAAAAGCTATTATTTGGGGATTTTATTAATTTACTAGATTTCGAAACAACGAGTTTTATAATTTTTGTCCGTTTATCTGACTTGAATCCGGTTCACTATTGTTTCGTAGTAAGCTTAACTTAACATTAATGTTTGATTTATTTCAGTCGGTTGAAAAATAAAAAACTTATAGCCATTTAAAGAATCGGGGTGAATAAGCGTTCGACAAAACGCTATAAAATAACTGTTCAAGTACATTGGTACTCATCAACAATATATTATAACATAAAATTATTCTAAATAAATAATTATATTAAGATAAGAAGTAGACAGATTCGTTTCGTATAAAATCCAATGTAAGTCTTAGATCAATATGGTGAATCATAATTAATTGAGTTCAGCCTAAGATGATCTTGAATTGGTTGCTCACGAGCACTGGCGTGAATTTTAAATTATATCTTCAATACATACGATAAATATACTAACTATTATGGGCGATTAGAAAAGAGTGATAGAAGACAAAAGCTGTTTTTACCTTTTTGTCTGTATGCATCTACGGGCTAATCACCCGAAGGGCCTCAACGGATTTTTCCAAATTTAAATATATTTTCTCTTATTCTTCTATATAGATAATGAATCATTACAAGAAATCATAGACTTACTGAAGTTTCCCAAAAACAATATAATAGACAACTAGAAGTGCATAACAACATCGAACGCGTGTACAGCTGATGGTAAAAGCTAGTATGTAATATATTCACAAAATTAGTATAAATTTAAAAATAACATCCTTACTGTTCCCGGATTTAGTTTCACCCAAGAGTCCTCAGCTACATTCTCTAACACTACTTCTTGAACTTTTTTATCCAGTACAGTAGATAATGCAACCTGCAAAATTTTTATTTTTGATATAGTAAATAAAATTGAAACTATAATATAACATCGACACTAGTTTTATATTATTGAAATGTTATTGTATCTTAAACAGTTTGACTATTTACCGTATTTTTCGAGCTATAAAACTCTCTTCAGATTTATAAAATGATTTATAGAAACATATTTTGACGTTCCTTTCGTAGAAAAATGTGCATATATTATTAACATAATTCCCACTATCAATATTCAAGGTCATATTTACTTTCGGTAATAATTAAATATTTGGTGTTAACTTCGGACCGTAAGACGCACCAAAAATGTTCAATGTAAAAAATATTATCTTATAATTCGAAAAACATGGTATTCATAGTGACTTAATGAAATGTTGTTTATGTATACATATAGATATGCGATGATGATATCGCGGGCATACCTACTGCAATCTAAACTGAGAACATTGTTTGATATGATAAAATATGAATATCTGCGCCTACTTAATTCCTGATAATACTTCAAACTACGATAGCAAACACGAAAATTTACATTGCTTTCCTTTTCATTTTTTTTCGTTTCTATATCGGGAAATGTAGAAGACACTTTTGATATTATGCTCACATCACACTCACACATTTTATGTACGGGACATGGATCATTCGATAATTTATCAGGCATTTGCTTCTACAAGAGGAAAATTAAAATTATCTTCTTGACATTGTAAACAGCATGAATGGTAACCATAAGGAGTTCAAACGGAAAATGTTTATATCAAGGATTCGATGAAATGGCATTGACAAGTATATAAACAAATAGAAAGTGACCTTGAAAAAAGTGGGTTAAAGTCAATTTAATACTGATAAAGATAAATGGAATACCTTTGAAGGTTGCTCTTGTGTTGAGATACTGATAGGAATCATCCACACTGTATCATCTCCTTGACTGCCATCGGCGCAGAACTTCTGTTGTGTCAATTTTAAAACACGGTGTGGACCCTTTTGCTCAGAGCTTATCTGTATAAATAAGCAAACATCGATTTAATGTTTGTTACGTGTATGCATATTTAATATATAGGCTTGGTTGTACTATTAATAATCCTGAATAATAACGCAGTTGAGAAATTTGGCGTTTTTAAGGGTAAACCCATTAGCATTTTTGCGTCGCAAATTTCCTGTATATGAATGTGTATATAAATTGGTGTATGAATTTTTAAGTAATCAAAATAAAGCAACTGTGTTATTGAGTTTAACACCTAGAATAAAGTTTAAAGCTAAGCTTTTATGTTATATTAGGAAAACATTAATATTCAAATGACAATAAATAACGTTGTCTAGAAATAACGCGTAAAATATATGTAATAATAAGAAAAAATCAATGAATAGTAAATAGTTTATATCTTTCGTCTGAAGCACATCCTTATATTAATTAGTTTTGTAAGGATGTATAATTTTTGTGTCAATTTAAAGATGAAAATTTTATGATAGTGTTATTGTCACTTCTAATTAGAATTTTTATTATAATGAACCATTTAAACGAAATATAATAATAGAATGATTCACTTTTAGTCACATTGCAAATCATTGTTCCTTTGATAGCAACTCTATTAAATTTTATCATAAGAACAAACACCATTGTTTGAATAATGTTACTGTACTTACTAAATATTTTTTATAATATTGATATAATTTTACCTGGACCATTGGGAAACCCATTTGTTTCGTCCAAGTTGACATGACTGCTCCAACAGGTTTATTTGAAGCTTCCTCAAGAGCTGCCCATAAATCCTCAGTGAATGTGTTTTTGTACTGCACATAAATTAGAGTTACAAAGCTATTCTTTTGAAATAAAGACCTAATTCAATTTAAATTACCTGGTGCCTAGTAAGATAAATGTTCATGCCTTTTCGGAAATCATCATCACCTATGTATCTATGTAACATTCTAATCACTGAAGCACCCTTATTGTATGATATATCATCAAATATTTCATCTATTTCAGAAGGATGTCCAACTGGGACTTCAATGGGATGTGAATTCTTTAAACAATCCAGCTCCAATGCTCTGGAAATAAATATATCCATCATTTCCACCTATTAACATTAGACAAAATAGATTTACATTGAAAAAATGATAATATATAAAAAAAATACAGACAACTAACATGTGTATTTCCCAATTAGAAATTGTATTTTAAATGAGAGTAACAATAACATATTGATTAATGCAATAAAAATATTTGTTGTTTTATATTAAGAGCTACACAATATGAAATATTTAAAAAAAAATTGAGTACAAAATTTGTTTTTATATAGTATATAACTTATTTTGTTAAATTCTATAAACAATGATACAACAAGTTCAATTACTTATAAATACTTCAAATGTTGGTTGTGATCCAATTGGAATGAAGATGCACATTTTTTTTTATAACAAATTCAGCTAAAATAATTTTTATTGCAATTAAGACTGTTTTTTAGATAAATCACTCTATTGTAGTGCAAGAAATATTTATGTAAAATTAAATGCCTACTTATCAATAAATTATAGATTTATGTTTTGTATAGGTAACATATGAATTACTTATGTAAAAAATAGTTTATTAATCAAAGTATGTAAGACTAGAAATTATTTTAATATGGACTAACCATATCAGAACAACATTCTAATTTTGGTAAAAGATTTCTTTGATAAATAATGTTTAATTATATATCTTACCTAATATATGTTTCAGTCACAAACTGTGTCCAAATATCATATTCTGGGAACAGGTGATTGACACACAGGAACTCAACAAATGAAGCATAGCCTTCATTTAGCCACAAGTGTGTCCACCATTCCATTGTGACCAAGTTCCCAAACCACTGATGAGCTAATTCATGTCCAACTACTAAAGCAATCCACTGCCTTCTTACAGCTGAAGTATGCTCTTCGTCTACTAAAAGACATGTTTCCCTATATGTGACTAGACCCCAATTTTCCATAGCACCGGCAGAAAAATCAGCAATAGCAATCAAATCAATTTTTGGCAATGGGTAAGCAATATCAAAATATTCTTTATAGTAAGGAAGAACTTTAGCAGCTACTTCTAAGGCAAACATTCCTTGTTTACTCTTTCCTACTGGAGTATAAACACGCACTAAGACACCATCATTTGACTTCTTCTCCACATAATCATATTCTCCAACAACAACTGCTACCAAGTAGGTGGACATTATAGGAGTTGTATCAAATTGCATAACTTTCTTGTCACCAACTACTTTTTCCTCTTTCACGGGCATGTTTGATAATGCAACACGGTCGGTGGGTACTTCCAAAGTAATATCAAATGTGGCTTTGATAGCAGGTTCATCCCAACATGGGAAGCACCGCCTAGCATCGGTCGCCTCAAACTGAGTCACAGCAGCATAGCGTTCTTCTCCACTTGGAGTTAAGTATTTACTTCTATATAAACCCTTCATCTTATCATTTATTTCGCCTATGAAATCACAAAACAGCGTCGCAGTGCCCTCGGGCAACGGTTTGTCAAATACAATAGTCGCGGTTTCATCCCCGGCATCGAGCCTAACATCCACCGGATTGAGCGTGGTAACAGAACCGCCTTCATCATACTGAAGTTTAACATTCTTGAATTCCAAATCTAAACTATTGAGCACGATTTCTTTGGTAGAGGTAACAATCTGAAATCAAATGCGTCGCTATAAATACGTCACATAAAAACTACCTAGATATTTGCAACAACTAAATTATGAAATCTTACCGAAACTTTCACCCTTGTCGAGCCCGTAAATGTAAATTTCTCTAGATTTGGAACTAAATGTAATTCGTAATGTTCAGGTGCAACATTTTTAGGAAGTCGTTGAAACGGTTTGTTTTCTGGCATTGTCACTTTTTCTTTCACTATTGCAAATGTGGGCCGCACGCAAGAGAAATACCGTAATGACCGAGTGACAGAGTGAACTCGCACTCCAATTGCACCCGCACCGCCAATACGTACCCCCCTCGCACGCCCGACTCCCCACTCGGAATAACGGTAATTACTACGTAACGATTCGCAATGACTATTCAAATTACGACGATTGAAAAAATTCTTGGGAAAGTTAACTAAAGATCGCACAAACCGTATAATTTGCAAAGTCATGAAGACAAAGAGACAAACAAAAATACTGTGTTTTTTGTTAAAATAGAATACAGACCAAAATCTATAGACACACGATATGACGTTGTCATAACCAAAGATTATTTTATAATTTTAATATTCAACTTTTTTCATTAATCATTAATCAATTAATAAATATCAGTTACACATCTTTAAAAGCAATACTATTAAAACATAAATAATATGTATATACAAGTAAACAAAATTTTATTAACTATTGTATAAAGAAAGGGCGACACTTTATTAGTATTTCAAAATCACGACATTACGAGTTACGACTAATAGAGTTCAAACTGCTGATCATACGGTTGTGTTGTTTACAGCATCATTCTGTGTATTACAAAACTTTGTAAGGTCTAACTTTTCAAAATTTACCTAATATTTGTTTATCTGAACATTATTAATATGTTATCAGAAGCATTACGAAACCAATTTACTAAAATTAATTACAGATCATTTTATTTTAAGTAGCAACCTCAGAGTACAAAAAATAAATAAAACGTTTGCGAGTGCGAAACGACCTACTCTCAAATTATGCCCAATTTCTTCCAGTGTGTTTAATAATGAAAAAAAATATATATAATTAATTATTTTGTATCATACAGATCTTGTAGAGAGTATAAATGGGATATATATTTTTTACTAAATTTTATGTCAGGCGTATCACGGAACGTATATGTCATGGTGTTCAAGAAGTTTATGTATAATTCATTTAATTTTAAATAATTAATTTTACGTTTTAAGATTTTTTTAAGAAATCCTTTAAACACAGATTTTCAACTAAACACAAATTTAATTCAATCTTATAGGCAAAGGACTATATACAAATTTATTAAGTATAAGAAGACGTAAGAAACAGATAAACAAAAATAAATATTTTAGTAAAACTCGTCATCAACATGATTTTTGTCACGACACTAAATTAATTACTTGTATTTTTAGTTCGAGTCGACAGTAGCCGAAAACCAATTGAAAGAATGTGTACCTATCATTATAATTTATTTATTAAATTCTTTTTTAACCTGTGATCTTTATTCTATTATCTGTCTATTAAACAATTGTACCTACTTGTACTTAGTTATTACACTATTTCGTATTTCATATTTAAATTTTCATCTGTCACCTGTGTTTTAAGTGCGGGTTACATGTGTGATCTAAATTATTACAAGTTTGATATTACGAACATATACAATATTTTAAATCAGCATCTAAATTAGGAATTTAAAAAACCGTTTGTGCATAATTTTGGTGGTTAATAACTTCGTGTATTAGTGGGTTCTCTTAAAATGTATTTTAATATTCTGTCACTATTAATATTTATCGGTAAGTCTAGAATTCAAAAAGGATAAAAATAATTGTAATTACTTTAAAAATTCATATCATTTACTAATTTAATAACCCTTATCTTTTAGGATTAAATGGTGTTTATTCGTCTAAAGTATTAGAATTAAGTGATAAATTTATTGATATCAGTAAAGAAGGAGTATGGTTTGTCAAGTTCTATGCGCCATGGTGTGCTTACTGCAGTAGATTGGAACCTGTTTGGGCACATGTAGCCCAAGGACTATATAATACTCCGATAAAAGTGGCCAAAATTGACTGCACTCGGTTTCCTGCTGTTGCAAGTCATTTCAAAATTAGAGCTTACCCAACAATAATGTTGTAAGTACTATACTTTATAAATAAATTTCGTAACATATTTGCTGTAAATGATAGTATTATCATTTCTCACTACTATAGCACATACTATATGAATAAGTATAACAATTTCCAAATTAATAAAAATATATATTAGAAATACTGAATGATTACTGAAATATCAATTAAACATATAAGACCATTTTTTTTCTATAAGTGCTTCATTTTAATGTCTAAAATACCTCAAAATTTTATTATTTGGCAGTAACATTGATGAACAGAATGAATTTTTTTGAGGAATCTGTACTTAGATCAGCTATCATCCAGTGAAAGTTTTGTTAAAAAGTGGTCCAGTTGTATTCACGATTTACTTGAAGAAACAGACAGACAATAACTTTTTGTTTATGCTTATAAATTTTGTTTATTTTTAATATGTTTAAAAGCCCTGGCTTTTTAATATTTCAGAGATCAATTTTATTTACTATATATGTATAAAGATTGTCTTTTTTTCAGTATCAAAGGTTCGAATATTCATTTATACAATGGTGAGAGAATGAAAGAAGAAATGGTCAATTATGCAATGAGAATGGTTCAGCCACCCATTCAAAAAGTATCATATGCAGATAGTATCGGAAATTTAAAAGATAACCATGATATATTTTTTGGGTATATTGGCGAACACAAAGGAGCCCTATGGGTTAGTACAATCTGCTTTGGGAGTCTTAATTCGTAAAATATTAAGTTGTTTTATATAGAACAAATGAAAACACTTTCAGGAAGTTTATACAATCCAAGCTATTAAATACCAACCCCATAATTGGTTTTATTCTATGTCATATGACATAGTTAAACAGGACTTAAAACCACCAAACTCTTCTTGTGTTTTTGTTTATAAAGAAGATGACATATACTATTTTGAAAGTAAGTAGCTATTGTGTAATTCAAACAAGGTAGTTGACTGTTTACAAGTAACATTGTTACTTTCTATTACCAATTTCTTTATTTTCATCTAGCATCACCGGAGTTGCTTCAGAATATGGAGGCATTAAATTCTTCATTGGACAAATGGGTTCATTCTGAAAGATTTGGTTTCTTCCCAAAAATTACAAGGTCTAACTTTAATGAGCTCCTGGAAATAGAAAAATACTTAGTGATAACTGTAGTTTCAGAAAACAAATTAAATGAAATTTCACAGACTGAAAAAGATTTTAAAGATATGGTAGAAAGCATAATCAGGTAAGGAGGAACAATTCTCTTTAATAGTTGAGTAATAATAATGTATATGAAAGTCTTGTAAAATTATGAGAAAAGATAAACTTTCAATGATGGTAGTACTACATTGTAGTTTTTAATGGAATAAATATTACATTCAAAGATAGGCTAATAGCATGGCCTTGTTAGCATCTATGTATTATTTTAATAAATAAAAATATTATATGATAGTCTTTAATGTTGCACCCTATGAATGAGTAACCATTTTAAGATTTAAGATGTTTGCTTTTAATTAAATATGGTTAAAGTTTACAAATACATCCTGTAAAAAGAAAAGTACCTGATTTTTATTTATAACTAAATTTGAGTGATAATTAGATTTCTTTATTTTTGTTGCAGACAAAGAAAACATGATCTTCATCACAAATTCCAATTTGGCTGGATGGGGAATCCAGAACTGGCTAATTCTATAGTAATGTATGATTTATCAGTACCTCATTTAGTTGTTTTGAATTCAACTACACACCACCATCATTTACCCGACGATGACCCTGTTTTAATGACGCCTGAGGCAGTATCAATGTTTCTTGATGGAATACATAATCAAATTGCACCAGTAAGTATAAATTTAGTTATTGATACATAAAGATGATAAGACGTGACGTGCTGTGCACGTTTCGAGTTCAATGTGTGAATTTCCAAACACTCGAAATATAAATAAATACTGCTGGGAGTAGAACTTCACTAAATACTAAATGATGGTTAAGGCGTATCCTAGAACTACTGACCTTGGAGGTAACCATCGGCGACAAGAATCACTTACTACAGGTGAACTGTATGCTCGCTTGTTTTCCTATTGTATAAAAAACATGATAGTAAATAATTTATTAGTGGGTAGTTTTTGTTTAAATTAAAGAATATTTTTTATTTGTATATACTTCTTAATAGCTTCACTTTATTAAACTTAATTTTATGTTACACGAGCACAGCCCAGCGATTTCTCTTGCATTGATTTCATTTATAGTTGCTAAAAAATATAATAAGCTTAAACTATATTTATTCTATAAAATTAGCTACTTGCTAGTGAAAGCCCTAGTTAAGGTCTAGTCGTTTCTGAGCAAAGGCAGACCCGCTGTCATAAATTTCCAAGAATGTCTGTTATACATATGTGATGTATATAATATATATTTATATGCATATAAAAAGCTGTTATATTGATATCTTAATATATGTATTTCTTCTGTCCGTGTGTTACTAAACTCCCCCTCAACAGCTGTACCGATTTTGATGAAATTTTTTATGCGAATTTAAGGGGATGTAAGAATGGTTTAGATTCATAATTTAGTCCAAAAATTTAAAAAAAAATGTATATTTAAGATGATTTTACAGGACAACAGCTGTCAGGTTCGCCAGTTATATATAAAAAGACAGCTTATAATCATATACTTTCAATTTTATGTGTCTACATTCGACCTTAACGTGGATAAAACTAAAACCTTATTTACGCTACTTGGTACTTACCTAATGGATTATACATTATAGTATAGCTCTATACTTTGCTAAATCGTAAAACAGAGACTTATCCCTAACTGTATGGATTATATAAAGCCTGGTTTACACTAAGAATTACTTCTAGAAATTTCATACACATAACAGTGACTGTAGAATTTGATTATGGTTATAATTATATACTGGATACCGATATATTTATCGAGAATCTAAGATTAACCTTTATATTTTTACAGACATATGGTGGAAAGAGTTTCATTGTCAGACTATACAGAGGTTTTTATGAATCTCGAGCTGCAGTTAGTAGCATGTGGCGGGGCAACCCAATACTAACTGCTCTTGTGTTTGGTCTACCTCTTGGCTTCCTTTCTTTACTCTGTTATTCTATCTGTTGTGCAGACATTTTAGATGCTGACGAAGAAGAACCTCCAGGTATTGCTTATTATATCTTTGTATAATGTTTAAATCGAACTATTATAACTAAATATGGAACACATTTCTTTTTTCAGAAACCCATGAAAAAAAGGACTAAAAAAGAAATTAGCTAAAGATATGATTTTAGTTGAGAAACTTGAATATTGAAATATTGGATTTTGGTTTTACTAGCACATAATTAAATTGAAATTTGCATAAGAATAAAGTATAAAATAAGTAAATGTTTAATGGTAAGTATCACATAATCTGAAGAATCTGAATCGATTTTATTGAAAAGGGTGCAATCTGCATTTATCGAAATATGTCTTCATAATCCTTTACTATCTTAAGTATAAGTATCTTAAACTCTAGCATGAAAGTGATTACTTAAATTATAAGTACCTCTTTACCTTATAGCATTATGCACTTCTTGATTAAATTTTTATCTGCAGATTGTTAATTTCCTTATTAGCATAAGTGAAATTAAAATCTCAATAATAAATACATTATTAACAATAATTTTTTATCCATAATTTTAATTATATACTCAAAAATATAGTTAAAACGAAACATAGAGTTTTAGTTATTAGATAAATCTGTAGAAATCATTACTTCAGTATTGAGAAAGCTGTATTATTTTGCATTTACATACATATGTAGGTGACATACTTAGAATGAATTAGTAATTAAATGATGTATTCAAAGCAATTCATTTTAATAAAAATATCATAGAATTGGAACATATATTTAATAGTACTCACACTTACTGAAAGGGATTTTATTCTAATATTTAAATCTAGTGCTTTAAAATTTTAAACTCTATATTTCAAATGGTAAGGTTAAAAATTGTAACCAAAATTTTCAAAGCAAAAATATGTACTGTCGTATACTATATATTTATACCATAAATTTAGTAATTAAGTATCTATAGTGTACTGAATATATTGTTCAGGCAAAATCTTAAAATCGTTAAACAAATTTTATACATTAGTTTTTGTTGACTTTAAAGTGAAATCTCCATGTTTCTTAAGATTACCAAAACTTTTCGTGGCGTTGGAAAACGAATACAAGAAGTGTATCTAATTTGATTAAAGATTTTGCCTTATTAGATTAAAATAATACGAATTGTATTACAGATGGAATCTAGTCTTTTTGTGTTGATGTTTAGGAATAAAATTAAAGGAGCGATATGTGTAATGACAATGACCTTTATTTAATGAAACCTTTTCATAAAATGGTATCACAACTGTTATACAAATTCTTCATTCCGCAAGAATTAATTTATCTATATATATAAATAAATATGGAAATGACCATAATATCAAAATAACAAATTTTGCTAAATCCATATAAAAGTTTGACCTATAACAAACAGACAATTTTTTAAATGTTTGTATATTCGTGGGTTCCAGCTAATTTTTGATTTTCGAGTCTTTATTGGATCATTGAAGTATTTCCTGAGAAATCCTCTATGGATTAGTGGTCTTTGTTTTGGTATTTTTGATAAGGTGTGGGGCGTTTGGATTATGATTACGTCAATATAATTTAGTTATTCGATTCTGTTAGATTAAGTTGATTTTGTTTTACGATATAAATATCTTATTAGGCCATGGAATTCATTTATAAAGAAAATATTTTCTTTTTTGTATTTCTTAATATGTCCTTAATCTTAATCATGAAAGAAACTATAATAGCTGATGTGGGAAAGCAGTTTAATAAGTTTAAAATTCTGCTAATATGATTGGTTTACATGGAATAAATTTGGCTACTTTCGCTCCATCATTATGTAACTGCAGGCCACTGCTTTTCATTTAATATACCTTAAAAATTCTTCCTATTTGTTGATTCAATATTTACTCATTTCTTCAAAGTATAATATTTGTTCAATTTGTTTCATTCTGATTTTCAGTTGGTTATACCATTGATTATAAACTTCAACCTTATCTTTTACATTAATATGTGTATCATCCTCTAAACAAGTGGATAATGCTTTTTTATTATATTCTTTTCCACAAGGACTTTTAAACTGTTTTTCATCAATGGGTACATTATTAGATATACTATTTGTGTTTCTTTCTTTTGCTATTGTATAACATTCATGAGATTCTACATTACTCTGTATTTTATTTGGATGATGAAATAATCTATTTTTATGTTTTGGTTTATTATATATTGGATGTTTTGGTTTGTCATGCTTTATTTTCCTTTTCGATTTTGTAATAAAACATTGAGGTATCTCTAACATAAATTCATTAGCATCTATGAATCTTTTATTATTTAAGGTGTTTATAGTAAGTTGACTAAATTTTTCTTCTTCACTTATGTCACCATTTAACTTTTTTACATCTATTTTGTCAATTTCTGATATTACACCTTCTTTAGTTTTTTTACTCTGTCCATCATAAGTGAATCTTGCATCACTACAAATAGTATTTTCATCTAATTTTTCTTTAAGTTTTCTTACTGACTCAATATAATCCTTATAATTTAAGTTTTTAAATTCCATATGCTTATAGCTTGAACGATCATCCCCTTCATCCATTCCTATACTATCTGTATTTGTATAATCTTCAAGTAATTCTGAGAATGACTCGATTTTTGTAAGGTTTTCATTATTGTCCTTATAGGAATCACAAAGCTGGTCAAAACTTTCAATATTTCCAGCTGTAGTATTGCTACTTACTAAAATTTGCCATAAATTAACACAATTACTATTACAATCCAGAGTACTATCTAAATCACATAATGAATTTTTTGTTATAGGTTTATTATTTTTATGTATATCACTCTGATTATCTAACTTTTCACCTGTCCAAAAGTGCTGTAGATTAATTGATTTCACTATTGGTTCAAGTATCTTATTAAAGTTCATTAATTCAACACCCTCACACACAATAGATACTGCCATTCCAATGGATCCATATCGTCCTGATCTACCAATTCTATGCAAATATGTCTCACAGTTTTCAGGAGGTTCAAAATTTATGACTAAGTCAATATTTTTTGCGTCAATACCTCTTGATACCAAGTCTGTAGCTATTAAAATTCTACATTTATACTCTTGTAGTGTTTTAAGAGCTTGTAATCGAACTATTTGGTCTTGCTTACCATACACAAGTTCCGAGGGCCACTTAGCTTTGGTTAACATTTTATGTAATTGTGTTACTCTAGCTTGGTAATTACAAAATACAACACATTGTTTAAATTGAATTTCTGTTAGAAGCTTATTAAGTTCATTAAATCTAATCTCTGTTTGTCTTACACTATTACTGTTGAATTTGACATAGGTTATTTTATGACTTACTCCAAGAAGAACATTGCTATTGTTAGGACAAACATGGTGTGCATCTTCAACTAAGTCACTTATTACATCAAGAACACTGTCAGAGAATGTGGCACTACTCAATATAACTTGTTTTTGTTCAGGTAAAGCAGAATGTATGTACCTGATATCATCTAAAAAGCTTTTTTCCATTAATTTATCTGCTTCATCTAATACTAATAGACGTATTGCACTAGTATCAATATGCTTATCCTTGATTAAATATTTTAATCTTCCTGGAGTACCAACTAAAATATGTACCTTCTTATTTAATTTCTGCACATCATCTTGAAAGGGTAAACCACCTATAACTACTTCAACTGCTAATTCTGTAAGTAAAACAAGTTTTGGAATTTATAGGAACAAATAGTTTACTAAGAATATTAAACAATAATATTACAATTACATAGCTCACCTTCATATTTAGAACCAATCTGCTTTAAAACATCAGATATTTGTGCAGCAATTTCACGTGTAGGAGTAATCATAATAACTTGCAAGCCTTTGTTAAGTTTAAGTTTTTCTAATGCAACAGTACAGAAAACTACTGTTTTGCCAGTTCCTGATTTTGCTTCTAGCATCAGATCTAAAAAAATGCATATATTTTATAAAGTGCTGTTAATTATTCTTGTAAAGATAATATATTTAAAAATCTGTACATTACCTAAACCCAATTTCCCTAATGGTATGCCTATAAGCTGAATCGGAGATGGTTTATAAAACCCAGCACTGGTTAAACCATGTAACATGCTTGAGGAAAGCATCATTGTATCAAATGTTGTATCATGGGATGTTCGAACGTCTGTAGTTCTCTGAACGTCCTCAATATTGTGAGCCAAAACCATCTTGATTGTCAATTAAATAAAACTGTAAGTGGAATAAAGAATATGTTACAAGATAAACAATTATCATATAATTGTTAAAAATAAAATAATTTTTTAATTAAGATTATATTAGTAACTATTCCACACCAATTTGATATATACGAAAGAATTAAATTAGCCAGTCCTTATATTTAAGTTGTCTTTAATTCGTTTGGCTTCTCGTTGATACTGCTGTACTCGTTAATCAGTTCAACAAAATTTAATGTTTCTAGTATATCCTGTCTTCAAAGAAATATGAATTATAATACTAAATTAGACAGACAAATTGCATGTTATTGACATGACTTATGAATGAAATAAGAATATATATTGTTTATTGTCGATGGCTATGGTAGTATTCAGTCAAATGCGGTGAAATGCAGTGTTCCCAACTCTCAAAAAATTTTCCCCCTAAAGCTCCAACAAAAACCCCTAAAATTACGGCGAAATTCCCCTAAAAAAAACATTATTATAAATAAATGTTATTTATTAAATGAATAATTAAATATT
>JAOSYY010000002.1:4630761-4696328 GCA_025727935.1 Hebomoia glaucippe
AACTTATTCTTTATAATATTATAGATTTTTCAACTTGCACTCTTAGTAATATTAACAAGCCTACTACTAGATGTCACGAAGCCGCTATATGAAAAATAAATGTTATTGGTTAGATTTAGTTAGTCACGGGTGTATAACATCTAATCTTTATTTGTTTGATTTTTTTAACAAAAAAAGTGAATTTTCAAAGATGAAAAAAAAAAACCCTAAAAATATCCCTAAAAAACCCATTCGACTTTTTTAATCCCTAAATTTAGGGGGAAAACCCCTAAGTTGGTAACACTGGTGAAATGACATCAAATTTGAAGGATACAGATAAGGGACACATATCTATTGTGAAAAAGCTGTCTTTGAAATACTACATATCGAAGGAACGCTGCAGTAGTATCAGATGGTTAATTTTTGAAATACGTTTAAAACAGAAAACACTAACACAATATCTTTGGGTTGTATTTTCAAAACCTAAGTAGTAATTAAAAGTATTGAAAACATATCATGTAGTATCATGTAGAGCTTTAACGGCACTACTATAACAAATTATCAAAATTTGTGATGAAAAAGCCTGTGATTGCGTACATAATAGACAAGATTAATGGTGAATAAGTTAGAGAAAATAATATTATTCAACTTCTAGTACGCTACAAAAGAAAAGTCAGTTTTATTAGTTATGACTTGTAATATATATAAACGAAGATGTTACATAATTCATATCTGTAGGGCTTCTCCTAAAGGTCAACATGTTTTACATGAATCTCTACCTGTCACTATGTCTATTTATAGATTATTTATGATACAACACATAAAGTATTAATGTTATCTGTGTGATAATAAATTTTTTAGTGACGGCAACTCTGCCTTTCGTCTAGCTCCATGAGAAATGGCGAAATAGTTGACTCTTGAAATTATACTATTTTTTCGCATTTGATAAAACAAGTATTTAAACAAATGCAATGGTATTATATACTAATTTTACCGACAGTTTATATATTCCGTTAAAATGTTCCATTGAATTGTACTTACATTTATGAATTAGAAATCCGCATTTATTTCAGTGTTAGTGATCTATCAGTAATTTCGAAAATATATATATTTATCCACGTAAGTATATAAATTTATAATCTAAGTTTTATGTTAAATAACAATAAATAATGTACCAATAAACATTCAATAATTTCAAACAGAGGAAATATTGAATATTTCATATAAGAATTGGGAACTCTTGCTGATTTATTGTAAACAAGAAAATTTTAAGACACTAAGTTATAATATATTGAACATTAATTTCCTTATTTGATTTAGTTTTAATTATTTAATGTTATTATAGGAAATTTAAATATGAACACTTGTGGAGGCATTGTTGGTGCAGGGGTTGGTACTTACGATGCTAAAATTGCTGGATTGTATGATCTACTGGACACTCTCGGATCGGGACACTTCGCTGTGGTGAAATTAGCTCGTCATGTTTTTACTGGGGAAAAGGTTGCCGTCAAAGTTATAGACAAGAGCAAACTGGATGAAGTTTCTAAATCACATTTATTCCAAGAGGTAAAAGTTTATAATTCATAAATATAATATGCCAAATGTTATTGATACTTGGAAGGATTTTTAAGAAATAATAGTAAGATTTTAGTACTTAGAGTATACTCAATTAGAACTATTCTTAGGTGCCATACCCATGTATTGGTGTACTGTCTTTAGTCTATGTTACTATGTTAAAAACATACAGTACAATGCAATGCACATGCTAAAGCAGTTTTTATAGAAACAATCCTTTTTATTTTGAAGTGTCTCAATTGAAATTATATGTTTGATAGAGAATATCAAATGACTGGCATAACTGGGAATGGGACACTGGTTATGCTATGCTCCAAAATTTAAGTACTTGATGATGTCAATGGGTATGAGGTGGGATTCTTATTATTTTCTTTTTATTGAGATTTTTTTCTATTTCAGGTACGATGTATGAAATTAGTACAACATCCAAATGTTGTGAGACTTTATGAAGTTATAGATACACAAACGAAGTTGTATTTAATATTAGAGTTAGGTGATGGAGGTGATTTATATGACTATATCATGAGACATGAATCTGGCTTATCAGAATCTCTCGCTCGAGACTATTTTCGTCAAATAGTTCGTGCAATCTCATACTGTCACAGGTACATTCTTTTTATGAAAAATAAACATGGTACTGTATATATTATCATAACAACACAATTTCTTTTTTCAGATTACATGTTGTCCACCGTGATTTGAAACCTGAAAATGTAGTTTTTTTTGAAAAATTAGGTGTAGTGAAATTGACTGATTTTGGTTTTAGTAATAAGTTTTGTCCAGGACAAAAATTAGAAACTTCTTGTGGATCTTTGGCTTATTCAGCACCTGAAATTCTCCTTGGTGATTCATATGATGCACCAGCAGTAGATGTTTGGTCTCTTGGTGTAATATTATATATGCTGGTTTGTGGTCAAGCACCGTTTCAAGAAGCTAATGATAGTGAAACTTTAACTATGATTATGGACTGTAAATATACAATCCCAACAAATATCTCAAACTCTTGTAAAAGGTAAATATAATTTTCATGCATCAACATTTATAAAGTGCTAGTTTAAATATTTCAGGTTTCAGCTATTTTTTAATTAAAAATAGTTCTATTTTCATTTATCCATTAAGAAATTTCTGATACAATATTTTAAAAATGTTATTTAGGTTAATAGGAAGAATGTTAGTAAGAGAGCCTGAAAAACGTGCCACCTTGTCTGAGATTGCCACTGACCCATGGGTAACTGCTGGTGAAGTGGTGAATGTAGAAGACTTTGATGCACCTTTAGTAACTAAACAGGAACTTACAGAAGATGATCATCAAACCATCCTACAAATCATGGTAGATGGAGATATTGCTTGTAAAGAAAGAATATTGGAAGAACTAGAGAAAAGTGAATACAATCATATTACAGCTACTTATTATTTACTTGCGGAGAGACAACTTAGGTCTAAAAGGTAACTTTGTATATCCATCTATAGATTGTTTATATTTAAAGTAAATGTTTTTGCTTTTGTACTTTTGGTAGCAGTCATAGTCAACAATGTTGTGCAGGGGCATGTTTGAATTTTACAACAGTTCAGGGAAGTCTGATTTAATGAGTTGATTTAAAATCTAATAAATGTTTCCACATAGGCAAGAAGCTAGACAAAGCGCGCGGCGGCCTGAGGCACTTGGTATGTCACGAACTGGGCGTAGTTTGCTAGCTCCGCCGCAACTTCCCGCCGCCCCGCGTACACCGCAGGATGCTCCACCGGTACGATTTGGATTTTATAAAACACATTTTATAAGTAGCTTTCTGAATCTGAAAATTATATCGATTGTGCTATGGTTATATAATATAATATAAGCTGTATTATGTGTACAAATTCAAATTTGATGAGTAAAGGTCAGTACTGGAGTAAGGTTATGTGAAATTGGTTTAGAGATCGCGTAAATGTAGCATAGTGCGTGAAGAAGAGGACGATGAAGAGAGTTCGGTATCAAGCACGGCGCGCACCCAGGATTCGCGTCGAGGTTCGCGATCGGAAGGACGCCTGCAATTTGCCCGACCTGCACAACTAGCTGATAACCTTACTAAGGTATTTTGACTTAAAAAGATAGGAGTTTAATAACAAACTAGTTAAATCTGTAATTTGATCACTAGCTCGAAAGCTAATTAGAGAATTTCACACCAAGCATAATTTAAATAATTTAACTTAAAAATATGTAACATACCCTATTCTTAATATATGATAAGCTTTATATATTATTTTATTTCCTTATAATTTAAAAATTGTGAAGAAATCATAAAAAAAATATTTTACGAAGTCAAACTTTTATGGAACTAAAAGTGCTGGTTGCAGGTGAACCTCGACGACGGTGTAAAAAGTGCTAGATTGACCATACCACAAGATAGCAGTGCTCTAAACGTACAGAGCGCCAGCACGCGGGCACCACCGGCACCCCCACCTGCGCGCCGGCAGCGGATCGACTGCCGCCGTCGGCGTCCTAGAGCCGGTTCCTGTTCATCTTCAGATCTATCTGATGACGACTCTGAGAAAAAGAAACGTGCGCCAGAACACGTAGAGCCATTAGTGGAGCGGCCACGTCGTGATTCGCATGATGATTCCAGCGACAGTCAGGAACGCGGTGCAAGACCTGCTGCCAGGCCAGCACATAGCGCTGCGCCCACTGGTTCGAAACAACATTGTTTTAAACAATTGAAAGATTAATAGTGGTTAATATTTCTTCTCCCTACTACGTGATCAGTTAGTTGGGACTCTAAAAGTGCAATAATATTGTCAGGTGGCGGTAGTTCGGAACGAAGCGGGCCGAGCAGCGGGGGAGGGGCGGGAAGCGGATCCAGTGGCGGGGGAGGGGCGGGTGATGCACGTGGCACCAGCACTGGCACTGGTGGTAGGCGACGCCGGGCTGCACGCAAAGAGAGCCGGCTGAGAGAATCTCGTTCACTCAATCGCATTGCTGAGGTAATAAAGATAATAACTTTACTGGTTCATAGAAATACAAAGGCGGGATAAACTTTGAAAAAAATCTCTGAGATGTTCTGTTGGGTTGCCGGCCTCTTTTAAGACTATTTGTTGATATTGTCCCGACGACAATAATTTCTCAGTGATTGTGCTAAATAAGCAATGTGGTTTGAGTTACCGCCATAGTTTGGAGAGCATAAAAATTGCTTAGTAGTTTTACGTCACTATGTGTGATATCCACAATGTTATCAGGTAGAGGAAGCGAGTGCAGCGCGGTGGGGCGGGGCGGGGCTGGTTGCTCTATGCGGGCGGCCCTTCCTGCGACTGCTGGCCGCCGCGCGACCTTCTCCCTCCGCTCGTCGTCTGCATGGCCTTTGCTAAAATTTACACAGGAACGCATCCTCTATTTACACAACCATTGCACATATGAAGAGAATTACTTGGACGATACTATGATTTTCACTACAGTGAACAAAGCGCCTCAAACGTTATAGAAAATCTGAGTGTCAGGAACACTCACTTTTTGCATGTTCATGGTTTGTCTGGTGTCTTCAATACTAATGGGAAATTTGGTCGCAATTCATCCTATCTATCGTCTAACAAGAATGTCGTTAGGGAGTCCTTAAATTGATGATCAGATAATATATATTTAAGAATGTTTCTAAATGCGTGATGTTTTGTACTTTTGCAATAATTATTATAACTTACGGAAAAGGTAAATGACATCTGACATACGTTAATATAGCAGCGTTATAATTTTATAATGAATTTTTAATACTAAACTTGCGCCAAATAATGGTTTATCACTTTTGTATTGTACGTACCTTAATGCATAATACTAGTACTATACAATCTATTATGTCGAAATCTTTTTAATGCCTTTCTTTCTATACTTCTAGTTTTCTGAAATGAGTGGTCGAATTGACGACTCCTTAATTGTATTAACTTATAGAGTCGCTAATTTTTAATTTTTGCCCCCTTAATAATCTGTTTGTAAAACAGTGCACAAAACCTTGATTAAACTATAAATTGATTAGTTTTGGTAGAGTTTCAATAGTTTATTAAGCATTTATTGAAAATGTTCAAAAAACTTCTATACTAGTGTTCATAATTTCGGACGTCTAGCTTAACCAGTCCCAAATGTCAAGGTATATAGTAAGGTTCATGATAATTGTAAATAAATGTTACAATGTCTACGTTTGTCTCTAAATAAACTCTCCAGGTTATATATAGGGTATTAAGGAACTGCTCTCGAAAACGAAGACATAATAGTATTCATTACACCTTTGATGATGGTACGAAAAAAAAACATATTTTTAAAAAGATTTTATTAGCATTATTTGCGCTCCATCAAGTACACCTCAATGAAACAATAGTTTCATAAAAAATACATTACTTTACTAAAAAAAAAAGATCCAGCAATGAAGTATGATAACAAAAACTACTCGATTAACATGATGGAGAGAAATAATGCTAATAACCGTTTAGAAAATATTTTTTTTTTTTAAGTCAAGATCGATTTTTCTCCGAACCATCATCGAATGTGTCATGAGTATTAAATCTGTCTTCGTTTCCGGGAGCGGTCCCCTAACACCCGTTATAAGTGCACACTAAGGACTACATTTTCATAACAGTCAAAGCTCATATTATATTTTTGACTCAAACGGCATGTTTAGTCAAATTTAAAAGAAATAACTATATCTATAAACCACCTTTGCAAGGTAATCATTTCAAATTTGGTGTGTCCCCTCTGATGCTAATTTCAGCGGCGTATTGTATAACACGCGCCGATTTCATATCTAAGTGTTGTTTCATCTTTATTTATTCCCAGAAATTCAAAATGTAACCAGAATGTATCTTTAAATTTTAGTCTTGAAGAGAATTTAGTAAAGAAAGTTTGATTGTTTAGATGATATAATATACGACATTATATCAAATTTTCATAAGGTTACGAATTGGTGTTGTCTACCTCTTGATCGTAGCCCAGAATATCATTAAACTAAATTTAATGAATATAGATTTGTAAATTTCAGTGTTGTGCACGTCACCCAATATTTGACAAAATGTGTTGGCTTACTCAATCTTAGTCCCTCCAGATGTATGTAATTTATCTGTATCGTAATTAATTTATATATTCATATGATTTTGATAATTAGGTAATTAATATTTTTATAAACTTTCACCTTCTTTAATCAGGTTTTTATGCCGTCGATGATTTTTATTTATACTGTTAAATAGGTTTTGATAAGAGTTAGGCTGGCTTTTCACTATGGGATGTAAACATATTGTGGAAATTAACAAAAAGTAAAAACATGGATTTATATGTTTTATGTCTAATAAACAAACCAATGATCTCATCAACGGTTATGTAATTTAAGAGTTCTATTAAGGTGGAGAACGATTCAAAAAATAATAATAAAAAAAAGCGCTTTAAATAACCCTATAGTGGGAAGCCAAATTTCATTAATATCAATAAAAATTGACTTAATAAATATACATATACGTAAAAATATTTCCTATTATTTTTATGTAGTCTGTGGTAAAATTACTACAAAATATAATGTTTTGTAGAATTTTATATAGTGTTATTAAAAATGCCAATATGTATAGGACAAATAATAGGAGTATATATTACATTATTTCGCATTGCCCCATCGCAAAATTTTCATGTAAAATGTGCTATGTAGGAAGAAAAATGTACTATTTTGTGTGTTAGAAAATCCATAAGCTTATAAGGTGCTCATATATATTATTCTAAACTTCAACCGTTTAAACCTAAAATAAACACATCTTTCTCTTGTTTAATACCTTATATTGCTAAATGTTACTGATATCGGATAATTTACTTTTGAATTCGTCGTTTCGTATAGATATTTAAAAGTCTATGAACAGATTTTTTAAAGTTCGAAATATCAAACATTTATGGCCTTACTCATCGTTATTTATCAGTTTCCTAAATATGTATACCTAATGTTTCTCTTTCTAAAGAGTCAAAAAAAGAAGATATAAAACATTTTTCAATTCATAATAGTAAGGTTGTTAATGATCTCATAGCCAAATACTTTCCTACTTGTAAATTTTAGACATATTTAATACGGGCGTGTTTCGACATTTCCGAATTCCATAATCGTTTGTAAAGCGTTTCTTTATTAATTGGGGCCACTATTGGACGTGGAAAGCAATACTCCAGGAGTATTTCAAATATGGTTTAAACAATATATAAAAATAAGGTCAACAGGGTAAATTGAGTTGACGTATACACAACATTTGTAATAATGATAAACGTCATGCTGATTGCCTTTGTTTTTAGATTCATTAAAATCATAAATATCATCTTTTTAAATTTATTGAAATAAATGTAGAAAACAGACGTATTTGATAATCAGATAATGAATGATTTTACATATATGTATATTATATTGATTGTTTTTTAAATATATTTTATTCTTGGCTTTAAAGGCTCGTCCGCTATACTGATTGCATTTGTAGTATTGCTTAGTTACTGCACATTTTTATAAAGGATTAATTTTAAATTACTTCTTGGAGGAAGCTTCTTTACATAAGAATACATAAACAATGAAACATGTGCTCATTATATTAAGAAGCTTACCCATAAGGGGTCACAAGTTACTTGAATTTAATCATTTATTTTGTTACGATGATTATTTATTTAAATAGAATTTTATTGAATAACATAATTATTGAAGTGTAGTTGTGTTTTGGTGCTAAATATTTATTTTCATAGTTATATCTGAGAAATGTCTGATCCAAAACACTAGTTAAAGTAATGGAAAGCGTAGCGTTAAAGACTAATTTGTAAGCGTTTCAATCGTTTTTTTTTCTGTTTTTGACTATATTTGCCACAAATTTGTAGTTATATTATAATTTTAAATTATCTTTATATTATACAAGCCCAATAGAGTATAATGAATTTGTCCGTGTTTAGAAGCAGATAAATACATTTGTTAATAATAATTAATTTACTTTTAGTAGAATATCGTTAATAACGTTAAATGTTGTTTGTGTATCTAAAATATTTATGTAAATATTTTTTTAATTGTTGTAAATAAAAAATAGTCTATTTAAATTTTATTACTAAGTATTAAGTTGGGAGCTTTATTTCGGCCGCGTGCAAATTTGTTCTTTTCAAGTTATTGTGAATTAATACTTACAAGAGGTGCATTAGTTTTTTTTCAGTAATTATAAAACCAAAGAATATTAATAGTACTACCTATATCTTGTGCCAATGTATTTTTCCTACGAATTCACCTCAACTGTTTTAATGGATTGCTATACATTTTTTTATTATGAGACAAAGCACATAGCGAAGTATGTAATAACATTTATTTCGATATATATATATATATATTTCTATTATTCAACTTAATATATCTGTGTAAAACTAATTATAAGGTAACGAAATAAGGTCATGATGAACTAGTTAAAATTTATCGAATGTAATCATTGTACGTAGTAATATTAATGCGTGAAAATTTATGCGTCATTTCAAGAGACGGAAGATTGTAACTTAATCGATGTTTAAACATATTTTAATCAAAGTTACAATTACAAATTATTAAAATTTTCGGTAGATTTTTTTTTATGAATTTAACAAATTTACTTATCAACGCGTAGGAAAGTATATTAGCAGAAATATTTCATTAAATCAGATTTGATGAAAATAATGTTATTTTTATTTAATACAGAAATCAGTTGTAATTAGTATCTCTGTTGCAGGTGTAGATCGACTGCGGTTATATTTGTCTGAATTAATATCGGTTTTTGATCTGTGTGAAATTATAAGCAATAAACATATAACAATGATGAAGCTAACATTGTACCTGAATGTGCCTATACGATGTGATTACATAATGTTATGTATTGAACAAGAATCGATATATCGATGTTAATTGGATGATTTCTGCAAATATACAAGTGGTGACTGATTTTGATTTTTGTAGATATTTGTATTATTTACTTTTACGCCAAAGGCAAATAAATATTCTTATATATATTTGGAGATTATATTCAAGTCTTTTAAAGCTTGCAAGTTTTATAACTCACGTGTGTTTTTAAAGATTATGACTTGACAGTAACTTTTATAAGTGGTAGTGATGTTCCAACACTAACTGCGCTGAAATCAAAATCCCCTTTTGAATACTCCTGATTATGTAGTAACTACCCATATACACTTTTGAGTAAAAGCCTATTTATAATATTTAATAAACATATGCAATCTTTTACTGTCTTGTAAGTTATTATGCAATTTAGATAATTTTCCTACTATTTTTTTATAATATAATAAATTCGTTTTATATGGTGTATTAAACAATTATTAATTATTACCTTAAATTATAAATAATATGTTTCCTCTTGTGCTATCTCCAAATATTGAAAAACTTACTTCATATACATTTAAATTCTAGCAGCTACAGCATCTGTGATAGTCACTTTTTTATTCTTTATACTTCATCAATGTAGTTAACGTGTACACGTTTCAGGTGCAAATTATGTATGTACTATAAATATGATGTAAGAGCTTTGTTAGAAGATATATTTTTTTTAAATCAAAAAGTAATTTTGATATATTTCGTTTATCAAGTTTGACCATGTGGGCATTTTATTTTAAAATCTACTGAAATTCAATAATAAGTAAAGGAAATCTATCTAAATATATAATTTTTATAATCAACATATGTAAAGTCCCAAAAATGGCTGTTGGACATATTGTTTAAAATATTTTTTACATTATGCACTAACTTTTATACAATAAACATTACTTAATATAAATTAATAGATTGGTATTTTTTAATACATCAATGAGTGCTTGCCATGATTAATATCATCATTCATATTGTATGAAAGTTAAGGTATGGTAAGTTCTTTCAGATTATATCTCTAAAAGTGTTTTTGCTTTCACTGTTCTTCATTCTTTTGTATGACTAGTTGAAGCTGCAGATGCTATCAACTTATCTTGAAAAAAAAAAAAAGGTATGTTCCTTGCCCTTCCACTAAATGTTATATATGAGTATATTGGACAACTGTATTTTATTATGTAGTTTACTTATAAGGTTAGAATGTTTAGACATATATGGCAAATTGTGTTGTGTCTTAATAAATGTATAAAATATAGTTCTCGATTTTGTAGTTAATAAAAGTCATAAAATAAATAATTACAATTACAGTATTATTTGATTTATTACCTTTGCTAGTTATACATTGGTAAAAATATTAATGCTATGAAACAATTTGACTTAGCATTTGGTTTATAACAATAATTCACGCAGAGGGTACTTGGGAACTACCACACCTTGAAAAGCTTAGTGCAGGTGCAGTGTTATAACTGCATAATTTGCACTTTATACTTCCAAAATGCAATTTCTGATGCGAAGCCCTATATGTGTTGAATCAATATTTAACTTATGTGCCTGAGGAATAAAAATTTCCTAAAATATTTTAAACTTGGAAAGAAATATGAAGATTTTTTAAGTTCAAAAACCCATTAATTTTATTAAATAGTAAATGAAGTTTATGCCCATTATAAAAAGTAATGAACAATGAGAATGCATAAATGATGCAACTTTTATAAGTACAGGCATTCAAATAAATCACCTAAAAACATTTGATAACTAACTCTTAATAATACAAAAAGCAAGTTTGACTTCAAAGGCCACAGTAATAATTTAGGTAATATAAGAAAAATTGGTGTAATCTTCTATAAGGATAGCAGTTACTTAAAAGTGTTCTTACAAGTTAATCAATCACCCAATCTACCTATGTTAATTCAAAGAACTAACACTGTTATATTATGTATAAACATAACCCATTAAATGCAATATGGAAGTAAGATGCAGGACTTAAAGAAGTAAAATATGAGTAAAATTAACTTAAGCTAAATATGATAAGATCAAAAATTATGTCATCAATTTCAAGAAATACATTTGAATATATTGAAAAATTCACAGTAGATTGGGCAACTCTGTAGTTGAGGGTGTACTTAAAAAGCGCTTCCCTCTGGTGGCTGTGAGAGCTTCATGTTTTCCTTCAATGTCATGAGACGCCTCAACTCCTGAAGCACTGTCTTGATCGTATAATCGCGCTGCCATCTTGCAAGAATTGGAACTTGTCTATTATCCACCTAATGAGTATGAAAATGTGTTATTAGAATCCATTGTATGGCTTTAAATTGTTTTATTTTGTCATTTGAATTATACATACAAGTCCAGTCTGACTGTTGACACAATTCATGTTGATCCTAGAAATAAATCGAGCTGTTGGTGGCTCATCAGGATATCTAGTTCCACATTCAACCTTGAGAGAGTACATTCTGTTTTCGTAAGGGGTCTGAAAAGCAAGTTAATGTATCTCCCATAATCTTCCAATTTTGTATTAATTAGTTTAATGATAAAATTTTATCGCTAAAAACAACTAATGGTAATCCAAAATGGTAGAAAAAGGCGTAAATTGATGGGCATAAAAAAAAACAAAACAAAGAAATTAAGTAATCTCTTATTTCATATTAACACAATTGCATCAGTTACCCTGGGTGGCCCAATTATCATGCCAGTCCAATGAGTCAAGGTCATATCGTCATCACTCTCAAGACCCCAAGATATTGTGCCATCGCCCACTCCCTTCTGACCTTGCTCAAGTTCTTCTAGAAGACGGAAATTTCTCGGTACCACTGCAAACAAATACATATGAAAAGTAATGATTATAACATATTAGATGCAATTATTGTAAATATTATTTCTTACAATCCATTTAAACTTTAAATAATCCATAAAACTTACCAACGCCTGATGACGGATTCGCCATGATCACAATTTCACCGGCGCTTACTAACTATTGTAAATTAGTTAATAAAACTATTAATTATTTGTATGATAGTACACTTTTCATTAGAATTATTATATATGTTTATGGTATGCCAAAAACGCCGAGATTAATTTCATTTAGTAAAAATCGAACTGCTCGATGAGCAGGTTAGCGATTTTTTATGTTGACTTTGACAATTGACATTGTGTTTTTTGACATTCATATTGCCAAAATATTTTGCCCATTCTTTATATTTTCCTTACCTAACTAATACTTTTATATTTCTTACAGCAGTTTCACTCCTCCAAAATAGGCGATATAAGCTGGAAAATTTTAGGTATCTTCACAATATAATGTTTGTATGATAATAGGTGTATGCGTATGTTTCTCTACTTTTAATTATATAAAAAATAGCTAAATATAGAAAACATTAGTTTCTCACATGTATGGTAAAACATTAATAAAATTTTAACTAATAAATATATACAACTGAAGAAAGTAAATTTAATTTAGTAATTTGTAATATCTATTTAAAATAAAAATCATTAATAGTATCAATTTTAATGAGGATGTTCTTAATTTATACATTCTATAATCTTTTCATTACTCTATGGTTTACACCACCGCGTTTACTTTGACTGGTGTATGTGCGTTTTTCCTTTTCCGTATTGTGAATTGTGAATTCGTAAGTTTATAGGTGCTCACATGTTTTTTAACTTAGTATATAAATGTTGAACGAATTTGTGCTGATTACGGAGGGTTATAATATTAGGAGCTATGTGTCGACGTAGAATTTGAAGCAAATTTGAATGTGATAGTGCATTTTGGAGGTAAAATGCCCGCCTCCATTTGTGACCCAGTATCAAACGCATTGCGTTTATCTCTCACTGCTGAAGAATCACAAAGTCCCTCGTTACTGGACAGTAGACTTTATTCTTCAGCTAAAAACGTGCTCCTTTCTAAAATAGATTTTGAAGAGTCTGGTGATTATCAAAGTAATGTTCTTGATGGACTTAAGTCAAAATACGTGGTTATCCGACCCAAAAAACCTGTGCTTGAAACTAAACTTCTCAAAAAGGATGGAAATACAACTGGTCAGAATATTGGTAATTAATATTTATAAATTCCCTTGATATGATAACTCTACATGTAACACAAAGTCCCGATAACGATCTTAAAGAGGTTATCTTTTTATACCTTATGTCAATATTTACATACACTTATTAATTTCAAAGGAAGTAGGATAAAAAATGTTACATTTTTAACCTTATAAAAACGTTAATCAAAAATAAAAAGAAATTAAAGAGTACAATTTAACTACTGTATTTTACATTTTATAGAACATCTAAAAAATGGTGAAGATGGTTTACCTAGACCCAAACGGATTCTCTTTCCTGTTGAAAAAGTGCAACTTGGGTGGCAAGGAGCTTGGTCTGCGGGATCAGGAATGCAGAATGTTGGTAATACATGTTACCTTAATTCAACATTACAAGCTCTATTTCATGTCCCTGCATTAGCCAACTGGCTTGTATCAGAAGCTGCTCATTCAGAAAAATGTAATCAACAGGGTATGTATTATTAAGCTTTTATAATGTAGTTATTGCTGATAATAATTTGAAACACTGTTTATTTTAGTATTGTTTAAAATTTCATTATTTCAGAGGCTTGTGTCATATGTGGTATGAGAGCCAGTATGGTGGCCACTCAAAAAAGTGGTGGTACACCTATCAAACCATGGCAAGTGTATTCCAAATTGCGTCTCATTTGTAGACACTTAACTCCAGGACGCCAAGAAGATGCACATGAATTTTTAAGGTACATGAGAAACAATTTTTACATATATCTATTATGACAAATTAGTTCTAAGTATTTAAAATTTATATATAATTTTCAGATACTTGGTTGAAGCTATGGAGAAATGTTATCTATCGAATTTTATAAATTCCGACAAATTAGATCAGTATAGTAAAGAGACTACACCATTGAATCAAATCCTAGGAGGATATCTGAGATCAACTGTGCGCTGTTTGGCATGCCATCATTTGTCAACTACTTATCAGCATTTTCAAGTTAATAGAAATGAATAATGTTTTTTGCAGTTCCTTAATATGGGTAACTGTTTATTGAAAGTTAATTTTTTACTTCCAGGATCTACTTTTGGACATACGAAAACATTCAACGTTGGATGAAGCATTGGATTCATTTTTCTCAAGAGAGCGATTGGAAGATCTTGGTTACAAATGTGAAGCATGTAATAAGAAGGTATGTAAGTAACATAAAGATTTGAAGCATGTAATAAGAAGGTATGTAAGTAACATAAAGATTACAGGATTGTGTATTTTTCTCAGAGGAAATTATTGGGTTTTTTTTTATTATATAAATTAATTTTACAGGTATCAGCAACAAAACAGTTTTTTGTGGAACGGCCACCTATGGTTTTATGTATTGCATTGAAAAGATTCTCACTTGCTGGAGGAAAGTTGTCAAAACATGTGCAATTTAGAAAAAAAATCTCCCTATCTAAATACATGTATAATAAAAACACACAACAACAACTGGTAAGATTACACAAATAATGAAAAGATTAAAATTTATTTTAAGATATAATCTGCTACTAGATTTTCAACATAATTTGTAGATTTTAAAGTGTTATGTTTTAAATATAATTATTTTTACAGTCATATAAGTTGGTGAGCCTAGTGACACATTTAGGACCATCTCAAAACTGTGGGCATTATACAGCTATTGGTCAAGCTCCAAATGGTAACTATTATCAATTTGATGACAGCTGTGTACGCCCTCTGCCACTGTCTGCAGTTCTTGGTACAAATGCCTACATAATGTTCTTTGAAAAAGACAATACCATAGAAGATTTTAATGGTCCTTCAACATCATCGAATCCCTTTTATGGAAACCAAGTTCCAGAAAATATTCTCAACAGAGAGAAAAGTCCACTTAAACTGACACTATATAGGAATGAAGACAGAAAACCAATGCCTGTGATAAGCACTACAAGCAATTCTAAACCTGACATTAAACCTATTATTTTAAATTCAACACTTAGTAAATCTTCAGATTGTAATAATTCAAATTCTGAGCCATGGGTTGTGAAACAAAATGGTGAAGTTGAAAAAGTTTCAGCAATACCTAAAATTCTTAATGGGGTGGAGAAAAACAATTTCAAAATAATTGATGATAAAAAAATAAGTTTTATTATAAAGAAGCAAAATAATGAAGAAGGTCCCAAACCTAAATTTACTAAGACTGATTCGGATCTCCAGAGTAATGCATTTATTGGTCCAAAACTGCCTGAAAAATCTGTTTTAAACAGTAAGTTAGTGAAACAAAAGTCGCCTCTAGAAAAGTTAGAAGAACAGATGAATAAAAGTAATTCTTCAGTTTATATTCAAAAAAATGGTCAGGGTTCAAAGCTAGTACCCTATGACTCCGAGTCTAGTAGCGATGAGAGAAGTGAAAAGTTAAGTGAGGACAAGCAGAAAAAAGAAGAATGTAAGGGAGATGTTCGAAAGTCTAAACCCAGCAGGTGTCAGTCACCCCAGCATCTCATAGTCACCACTAAGGGTACACACCAAACTTGGACAGTTTCTAGTGAAAACAGTGCTCCCTTATTAAGTCCCAGCCTGAATGGAGATACAAACAAAAAGTATGTGAATTTTTTACAATGGATTAGCTCTAGTGACACAATTTTCATTTTGGTTAAATTAAGAGAATCAAGGTTCTGTTTACCCTGTTCTTAATTATCATTGAGGCAAATGTTGTTTATACCAAACAATGACAATTTTGTAACAATCTTTCAGTTTGCAATTCTTTTTGATAGTAGCTTTTGTTATTTATGTTTTAGGTTCATATTTTTTTATTATTTACTTATCAAATGTTTTTAGATTAAAAGACAAAGAAGATCGTTTGGGGGAATCAGAGCAGAGTCCGAATACGAGTGTCAGCAGCATGTCGCCCCTGAGTGAGCGCGGCGAGGGTTCTCCACCGCGCGCTCCTGGTCTCGTCCCAGCGGTGCGACCTGCATCGGTACCGACCCCTGCCACTGTTTTGGAGACAGCCAGGCATCTACAGGGCCTTTCGCACAGAGGTTACGGCGTACCTGTCTCTACCTGGAACGGCACTCACAGTAATCTATCGAGACAAGTATGTTGCGCAACGAAAGTTTTATTAATTAGCAAATTCTTCACATTTGTAATAGTTGCATTTAAAAGAGAGATTGAATAAAATTCTTCTTTATCTACAATTAGTGCCTAAGTTTCCTGAATTATCAAACAATTTTTATTATAATTTACAAGCAACAGCCTAATTTATATACCTTGTTATATTTTAATTTGAACCGATCTAGAGACGAAATGACAAAATTATATTGTAATTTTATTTTATCAATGTCCAAAAATAGGTATTTGAAGAGAGACGCGAGGAACGCAAGCGCGCCCTCGATGCGACCGATGATATGGATCGCGGTCGTTCAAAGAAAGTAAAAAAATTCCACCACTATAATCGCTTCAACAATGCGAGAAATGGATATAACCCCTTTCAGGTATTCCTTACTTTGACATTTAACTATTACCACAGTTGATTTTCCTAATTTACCAAATTGAAAAAGATACTTTTGTTCACAAATATAATAGAATGTACAAAATGTATTAAAAAGGTAATTAGAATATTATGTTTAATGTTTTCAATTAAGAGTTATTTGAAGGATTTTATTTGGGCAAAAAATTTGCTGTCATGGCCGTTTATGTAGTGTTCAATTCAGATTGTTTTTATTGACTTTCATTTTTTTAAGATATATATGCTTGATTATATAATTATCATATTTCTTTTAAGGAAAAACAAAATAAATTGCATTGGGGTAATAATTTTAAGTATCGCAATGAAAGACGTCCAGGTCACCAGTTCAATAAGCATCATAACAACAATAAATACAAGCGCTTCAATAGGTAATTTTATCGTTTTACATTTATACCTTAATTGATCATTTTGTGTGCATGTGTGGTTTTGTTAATATTGTCTCAACTAGCAAATATCTTCTTTAACATCTTTATTTTTTTATAGATTCAGTAACGGAAACCACTACAGGCGCCATTGACCCTGGCCTGTCACTAACAGTTTGTCACTGTACATAGTTGAATGGACATAATATTAGAAGTTATCATAAGTTATATTAAGTGCAGCCGAACCCTTATAAAATGCCACGATCGCCATACATTGTTATATTAAAACAATATAGTGAAATTTAGTGTGAGGAAAATATTAACTGCCACCCAACTAGCAGCCTTTACTATTTTTTGTAAGTTTATGATACTCTGTTATATGTATATTGTATAGCAAACCATAAGTAAGTAACATATAAAAGTTTTAAAAATGTGATTATTGATGATGTATGCCTCATTAGTTAAGTAGTTCACAAGAGACAGTATACAATTTAGCTCAATTTATATTTGCATATTCTTAATCCCTAATACGTGCAACCTTTATCCCTATTAGTCCTAAATCCTTGTATTGTTAGTTTTATTTCTAATAATTTCATATATACCGTACTTGAGGGTTTCTTAAATCATTATTTTAAAATAAGAACTCTTTAGATAAGCAATACTGTAGGTACACATTGTCCATTACAAATGAGTGCTTTAAAAAAACATTTTGTATGCTAAAGAGTATTCATTACCTTTTTATAAAAACTGCAATTGTAGAGTTAAGAACTATTGCTTCATTAATTTATTCATCTAAATAGACTGGATTGATTTTAAAGCGGAAAACACCTCAAACTTCAGTTAACATTTTTTACAGTATTACAGTCCATTTATTTTTTCATCTAATACAGTACTAATTAATTTTAATTATAATTGAATTCTATAGTTTATTGAGGAGATAGTTTTAATTTAGAGGTAGGTATTTAGTTATATTATTAGTTATCAGTGATGTATGTATTCATTTTTTAAATTTATCAATGTATAGATCTATAAAAGGAGTAATTGACAATTTCTGTACATAACTCAATGACGTGTTTTAAATATACTTTTTCCTCCAATTTGTATTGTTTTAAAAGTAATAGCAATGACAAGGTCCACTTATATTTTTTTGTGACAAGTCGCCACAAATAAGATATAGCTTGGCTTGCTTATTGCACATTGTTCAAAATAATAAACGCTTTACAGAAGACTGCAGAAAATTACGTATGAGATACGAGTTTACATTCTACAACTAAGTACATTTGTATTTATTTTTCAGGCGATAGTTTTCGTTTTCATTTTTTTATTATAAAACTATTTTCGTTATTATAAGTATGTGTGATTTAATTTTAACTGTGTATGTATTAAAATGTTATATCATGGGTTAAAAAATAATTTTAAATAGTATAATTCTGAAATGGAATAGTTAGTGTGGGTGAATCCATTGCACACTCAAATGCATAAAGCAATCTTATTATCTGATTTTGTAGTTTTATTTGGCAGGTATAATAAAAAAAACAACAAGCAGTGAAAGAGTAATTAATAGATATTACTATAATAAAACAGATTTAGTTTTCATTTGTACAATCTTTCATTCATTTATTACCTATTAATAACAAATGTATATACTATAACGCATATTGCATATAATAAATTATATGCTTTGTAATTTCTTACAACTGAAATGATTTTTATATGTTGTTGTCATAGCATGTTACAAAATATTCAACCTCATCAGTACTTTCATTAGGATTTGTAGGTATATCAGACTATAGTTCAAATAATTAAATATTTTATAAACATTGAGGAGAACAGCACCCATCCTGACAATAAGTTCCAAAAACAACGTTGAACTTTAAAATCTATTTTTTTAACTGCATCGTATGTATCTGAGTATTTCATCCTCGGCGTCTGTCAGACCTGTAGGTGCTCTGCACAATTTGTTAGGCAAAGTTGTATAAAGTTTCCTTTGTTGCGCGTCTTCAACAAGAGTTCGCCACTGGTCATTTTTCTGTAGTTAATTAAATATTAATGAGTTTTGTGAAAGTTCTCATAATTGAAATTGGTCAATGGCGTCGGTAAGAATAAATCAGAACTTTGGAATTATGAGACATACTGCAAAGAAAATGATATATAACTATGTTTTGAACTATACAGATAGCTGTTTCTATTTTTAATCTTTTGTATTAAATAAAATTAAACCGTCATTTTTTAATATCTAAAAAACAGCTTTTTTATGTGGATATAAAAAAGGATTTAACAAGTACGCTGTATAGATTTTTTTGTCTCTTCGTTTCAGCTAATGTCTGAAATGGTTGTATATATTTTGATGGGACGTTTACTTGCAGATAGCTAATGCTATAAGAAGCTACGAATATCTTGTTTTTGATAACGATTTTAAAGATGTATTGGGTGAAGTTTACTAATACGTGGTGTACGTACCGTAACTGCGAGAGGGTTGAGGCAGATGGCGAGAGCGTGTCTAGCGCGGGTCAGCATTACATTCATGCGACCTGCATCCGTCAGGAACCCTAAGCCCTGACTGCGCGCTAACGACACAACTACCACGTCTCGCTCCTGGCCTTGGAAACTGTCCACCGTGTTAACCTCAATTGGGCACTCCGTTCTGGAACAATATAATAGATATACAGGAAAAATATAATATAAGTTTTGACTGTTATGAAAATTTAGTCCTTAGTGAGCACTTATAACGGGTGTTAGGGGACTGCTCCCGAAATCGAAGACAGGTGATAGATCTAATGACACATTTGATGAAGGGACGGAATAAAATTCGAATCTGACTATGTATTACTAGTAATATAGTATAGTTATATATAACAATAATATATTACTACTAATAGATAGTGATTTGGTATTATTTTGTGAAGGCTGCAGTCAAGTGAATAAGAATCGAATTATATTCTTGTGTGGCTTCTTGACTTATTATATATATTAATATAGCGGACATATGAATTATTTTTAGTATCAAAAGAAACATGATGAATGCAAACAGTGAATAAACTTACCGACTTCTGAACGAAAGAAGAAGCCAGAACAGACAAAGATTTTATAATTTGTGTTTCTGTAATAAGTATGGTATATACATTCATTAGCATCTCGACATCAACTTATATTAACTTCTTAGAGAAACTTTTATTATTATATTTATGTGAATTGATTACTATTATCACATTCGATTAAAAGTAGTAATAGCAACTATATTTAATAAATGCATATAGAGTAAAATATATGTTTTGAATTATATACATTAGTCTCAATGCGACGCTTTAATATAGATTAAAATCTTTTTTGTTTTGTTTTCGATACTAACCCATTGTGTTGAAGGTATTTCTTGATAAGGTCGCGGTGCGCAGCGTAGGGAGTGATTACAGCGAACGACAAACCGCGGGGCCGCGTCAAGCGGCAGAGAGCGGCTGCCAATCGGGAAACCCCGCACGCTTCCATTTCGTTAGCGCGCGATGAACCTACCACAAAGTGCTTATATATTATTTAACTTAAGAACCCACCTGAGCAATAAATATAAAAAAGAATCCCTATTTCCCTCGGTTACGCCATAACTTACGCCTCTCTTTTAGGTTGTTTAATAATTTTCAATTTGTAACAGTTTCTTACGAAGTGAAAAATTAGAAAAATCGCACAATAAATGAAAAAGTTTCGTCGCGTTTAGTTGTTATAAAAATTCGGAAATTCTTTAACTCCCCAGAAGTAACGAAAGATGTTAGTCAGCTTATCATGAATGTTGCAATCACCATTAATATATGATGCAAGCTGAAAGTGATTCTCGAGAAACAAAAAGAGTGTAGAGTGGAGAGCAGAGACATAAATGAGGCGATTTATAAAGTGATTGACGATTAAGTAGCAATTATTTAGTTACTTTGGCCCTTGTCCCCACTGGAGATGCCGATGATAGAGTAAGGCGCAATGTCGATGTCTATTGGTGCGCGTGGTACGGTAGCGATGAGTCCGTCGTAAAAGGCACGGTTGGGGTAGTCGGCAATGAGCGGGTGCATGCGGTACTGCTGGTTCAGCAGGAGCACCGGGTTTCGCGGCCACATGTCAGTATACGAAGACAGCCGGGCGAACAGGCTTTCTCCTAGCCCGTGATTCTTTGCTCGCTGCCGATGTTTATTGAAGATTATTTCAAGGATTCACATTATTTCGATACAAGTCATTAATACAAATATTCTTTAGAAAAGACTTTACTAAACAACTTACATTTACTGGATGGACATTAGGTATAATTTGGGATACATAATTTAACGTGCGTTACACAACAACCACAATACACAATATAAAGGTGTTTCATGGGCCGCGATATTATTTTAGTATTTCTATGCTTCGAAGCTATTTTTGTTATTAATATTATGCATAGTTTTCTCGGAAATATTTTATAGTACGTGGAAATGGACATAAGTGTTATTAGATGTACCTGTGAGCAAATGAAGCCAGGTAATTGTTGCGGATCGCCCACGAGTGTTAGCCGTGTCACATCAAGGGTCAGTGGCACCAGCGTCTCCGGCTCTATAGCCTGCCCCGCCTCGTCTACTATGCACAGAGCTATTCGACCCTTTATACTGAAATAATACATGTATTTATTTCATCTTTTAATTTCCACTTAAAGATACTCGAATGCCATGGAACCTATCTACCAAACTTAAAACTGAATGCATATAACAATAATATAAAAAACTAAAATGCAAATTATAGCCTAAAACCAAAGTATATTCTGACACTCAACATAATCACTCATATTGAGTTCTTCTGGTTAAAACACCCAATGCCAGAATTGAATGGACAGTACAATACAACAAATCTATACACATAATAGATCAGTAGAAACCCCGTGTCTGAACATTTAGTGACCTTATCCAAAAATTATTTCTGACGATTATAACGGTGTTTACTTGTAGCATATGACAGTATATAGAGTACACATAAAGAACCACGTTTTATTTTCTTATCTGACTAACCTCCGAACCGGCTCAGCCGATTATAAAAGGACATTCACTGGCAGGTTAATTTTATCATCATCACCATGCGGAGGAAGCTTCTAATCAATGAATATTTATTTACCCCTTTATCTTGTTGTTCTGTGCGCTTGATAGGGTCGTGGCGATAATGTCGGCGCAGTCAATGATCCGCTTTTCGGCCGCCATCAAACGGTGTGGCCGCAAGTCTTCCCCGCCACCGCCACCACTGCGCAACTGAGATGAATTTAATTCGTTAATTTTGAATGTTTAGTTCAGTGTTGCTCCAAAACATTATAAATAGCCATTTTAAAAAATGTTACTGGTTATCTTGCCGTTTTAGCGAAATGTCAGAATAGTAATAACACTTTTAAATTTTGCAAACATAGGCTTAATTCGTGTAGCAATTATAAAATAAATATACTCTGTATGAAATCTGAATTTATACGACTTTTTAAGGTAGGCAACGCGTCTTCTAGATCTACATGTTTTTTTGAACGACGTTTGCGTTTTTAGCCTAATGGCTATTAAAACTAAACAGACATTTGGGCGAGCGCGATACAGATCGCCGTGTGTCTGCGACTAGACCAAGGGTGCCCCACGGGGGTAGATCTACTGATCTTGGAGGTGTCCTTAGGCGACAAATCGCTTAATTTAAGTGAATTGTATGCTCGTTTGCCTTCCTAACGCATAAAAAAAGCCTTCAATGTAATTTCAAATATATATATAGAAATCCGTACCAATGTTATTCTTGCAGAAAGCTGGGAAACACGTCCTTGACAATAAGCAACTCGGACAGGATCTTTGGCATCTCGCATCGCTGTTTGCCACATGTTTATTTTAGCATCCAAATGAGAAATCTATCAAATAAAACAATTAGAAACTTGCATAAGCTCTAAAACCAGAATTAATCTGCTATGGTCATTTGTGGCAGATGAGACAGTTTACAATATTGTTATTAAACAAAATAGAAACATAATTGAAGCTTTTATAAAAATGAAAGTAATAATTGACTACCTGAATCTTTGCTTAGTATTATAAACATTGAGGTAAATTGGCAATGAGGTAACAACCTGTTCAGCGACAACGGCGTGTTGTGGCTCGCTGTTGACTCTAGCTGTGTCCCGGAGTGCCAGCTGCTGTGAACTGACATCACGCGCACGGCTATGCATTGCTTCCACACGTCCAACACGTACCATTTTGAATCGCTCCGCTGTCAAAATAGTATTTATATATTATCAAAAAGCTTAACCATAAATCAAGAATCATAGAAAGACTACGGTATGCATTGGATAGGATCGTGTGTTGTTTAAAAAAGTACAGATTCCTGCTAGGTTTAAAATATTTATATATTTTTTAAGGTCATGTAATTTGTATTTATTGTTTTACTAGTATCGAGTCAGGTTTTTTAACCATAAGTTGCCGTCATAGGTTTCGGCTTCAATGAATGAGTTTTCGAGTTAATTTCAGTGATTTCCATTGTTTAATAATTAATTAATATTACAGATGACATGATACCCTAATTCAAGCGACAGAGTGATATGAAAAAATACAAGGTTGGCTATGGAAGTTAACTAACTAGTTAAAATTATGTAACATACGCTTGGGTAAGCTTTGTCGTATACTCAGCAACCTGGTAACAAGTTCATCAATGGCAGCATTGCTGGTCGCGCAAATGAGAATTTTCCCTCTATTCTGTAGCTTTTTACCATTTGCGTTATAGAAGTACGCCATTACTATTGCACATATTACACTTGATTTTCCTGAAAAATATGTTAAATTAAATATCATCAGATTTTAATGATGTCCAGACAATTTGATTGAAATCAATCGGATAATTAAAAAGTATCTAATAAATTATATCATATATAAAAAAATAAGTGGTTTAAAAAATACTAAAAAAGCATTGCAGCTGTGGACTCATTATTAGTCGTCTTCCACAATACTCAAATAGCCCAACTAACATATACATACAAAGCTTTTATTGATGCTACAATAAGAAATAGTTTTAATGTGATTTCCAAGACTCGTTTATATCACTTAACACTATACATTAGTTACCAGTGAATCAGATCATGTCTATAAATTTTAAGATATTCTTAATGTGATAGTCTCACCAGTCCCGGGTGGACCCTGCACCATCTGAATCCGGGGCCGGTCGCCGAGCGCCGCTGATACGGAAGCAACAACGGCTTTTTTCTGGCTGTCATTTAATGTTGCCACCCACTATTAAAAATACAGTAATATTATAGCCCAACAATTTGTAGTATCGCATACGATAATCTAGTTGATTTTTTAATGATAATTTTATTATTCTTACTGACTTGTGAATCCACGTTTACATTAGGGTCATCTTCGTGACTTTCAAAGTGCCAGGGCTCAGGTTTTAGGATTGCTTCACAGAGAGGAGAACCCGATAAATATTCCATGGCCTCAAATAACATAATTTCCTTGTTTATATAAGCTAGATTACGACCAATCATTAGTTCACCAATTTTTAAAGTTCTCATCCTTTCCGTAAATGTTGCATACAATGAAATACTAAAAAAAGTATTCTTATTATCTGAAATGGGGAGAAATAATCTATATTTATAACATTGTATATATTCAATACTATAATCTGAATGAAAAGTGTGTTTCTAAATAATGAATACTTACTGGGAGGGGCAGGAAGAGTTCTGACATTATGTACAAAGAAAAATCTACAACTTTTTGATTGCTCAGGTCCAAATTCCACCATTAATATTTCCCCTGTCCTAGGAGCACCTTTGGCTTCATTAGTTGGCATGGAAACTAAAATTAAACATAACTTACCATATATGTTCCTTTTCTATTCACTTATAAAATTTTGTTAGTAATCACAAATGTTATGAGAAGAAAACATATATAACAAAACTGTTAGTATAAAATAATGCTATATTATTAGTGCAAAATACGGTGAAACTGATATTGAAAAAAAAAACATACTGTTTACACTAAGGTTAAATAGTTCATAATGTCTTTCCATCGGAGGCACAGATGATAAGTTCTCTATTCTCATGTGCAGTAATTTAGGCTGATTACGAGTTCTCATATACGCTTGTGTTAAACATTCCCATATTTCCATAAGAAGGAGATCACCAATTAACCTGTTGGCATAGTTCAATCATGTAGAGTAAGTTACTATAGAATATGTGTAAATTTAGCTTGATCAACAACAATACAAGGGTATTGAAATATAGTTTAAGGATTAACTTTGAAATTTATATAGACTGTCATCATATTATAAACAAAGGAATGTGCCTTTGCATTAAAAGTTGTAAAATATAGTTAATTGCATAGGAATATAGCACTTACTGTACATATTGTTTATGATTGTTATAAGACTGAAACTTGGCTAAGGGAATATTATTATGACCCAATATTGGTGGTGGATCAGTATTTGTTGCTTGTTCTTCAAGCCAATGTGGATTCCATCTAAGAACTTTCATCAGAGTAATCTTTTCCAGCGAAAATACTGGAATATGTCTTGCATCAACCAGAGAAGTTTTAACTAATCTGGTTGTTTTCATTTTATTTCCTGATTCAATTTCAAAGACTCGAACTTCTGGTGCACTATCAGAAAACCTAACTGACTTCTTTGGTCGTAAAGGTTCCACTTTAGATACTGGTTTCCCAAAGAATCCCAAATCTACATCTTTCAATGGCTTAATTACTTTTACCATCCCTGAATCTTCTAATTGTTCTGTTTCTTGAGTTTTCTTTTTAGTCTTACTAGTTTTTTTAGTTTTTTCTTCGGTAACATTTATTACATTTGATTCACCTCGTGCAGGAATATTTTCGTTAGTACTTTGTTTCCTATGAACAGTCTTTTTATGGCTTTTATCTGAATCTTCAGGTAACTTACTATGCTTTTTACTTTTTTTCTCAGGGCTTTTTCTTTTCATTGGTTTTATAGTAGCTTGCACTATATTTGATAAAAATTCCCCTCGATTTTTATTTGTCAATTTAACTTTTACAACATTTTTATTGCTTGTATGAGAAATATTTGTAGGATCAACTTCTTTATCTTTACAAGCAATTTCTTGTAATTTCTTTTTACGCTGTTCTTTCTGAGACTTACAAATATCACTTCTAGTTGATTTACTTAAATGTTTACTAGGTTTCTTATCCTTAGACTTTTTTTTCGCTGTAATAACAATACAATTTTAATAAACAATGGATAAAATAAAATTAAAATCAAATAAAAAGAAATCTTACTTTCATGATTTGAGTTTTGACCTTTTTTTACAGTTGGCCTACATAGAGGTTCAATCATTTGTATTTTTTTTGGAATTACTGTGTCATTGGAAGGCAATTTTTCTTGAACAGTAATATTTTTAGAAAATGTACTATCCGTATGGTTATTTTTTTTCTCTTTAGAAATATGGTTCTCCGTTGAAATACTTTTAAATATCATTTCCCTTTCATTACTTTTTATATTATGTTCTGGACTCTGTTTCTTTGTTTCTTCAGTGACATCAATTTCAGTTTCTGTAGATTTACATTGGGCCACTTCTGACGGAGGCACTAAGGGTATATTGATCAAGTCTTGGAAGTAAATATCACTATCATCGTCATCTATGTGCTGAACATCGTCCCATTGACTATAGGAATTTTCTTCTAAGCGTTTGTCAGTTTTTAGTTCTTTCTGTATCTTTGTAAATGGTTTACCAGGTGAACTTTGAGAAAGCCTTAAATACCAGTTTTCTGATTCACTATCACTGTCACTGTCAACTTGTATTGGTTCATCATTGTCACCAAGATATTCTTGCTTTATAGCAAATACCTCATATTGTAAGTCATCATTTTCAAGTTTTATATCTGAAATATATTCCTGTTTCACAGTATTTGACTTTTTTTTCTTTATTTCTGACCCATTTTCCATAAGTACATCTGAGTCTGACAATAAACAAACAACTTCATTTTCACTATCAGAGCTTTTTTGATCTTTATCACTTGATTGTTCTGTTTTAACAATTTTTGTTATAGGTCCATCCCATTTTCTTTTTAGTGATAATCTTATGTTGGGTATTTCATCTTCACTTTCATATAAAAGTCTATTTATTATAGGTTCAACATGACTTACACTTAGTAGTTTAAAAATATATTTTTCACTGTTTTTAATAGCAGCAAGTTGAGCACCATCTGTCCATCCAATTCCAATTAAATCATTGTTAGTTAACGAGTATGGAACATTTGGAGCTATTCGTTTTAATCCTATATAAACACCATTTGAACTCTGAAAAGATAGTATTTCAAATAGGTTATTTTTAAATAAATCAATACAAGATCTAATTTGTAGGAAACTTATAATTATTATGTATTAACAACATATTTACTACAGATTAATGGATTTGATTTTAGATTTGCCACATTTCAATTCAGTCAGCTATGTCAGGAGATGGAACAGCAAAGTTGAAGTACTTCTTGGAAGTGGTTTTTTTTATATTCACCATAGCATTATGTTAATGATGTTACCAATCAATAACAATGATTATATATAAATAGTTAGATACTGATTTTGATTTTTATTACATTTTAATCTTTATTATAAAGTATTCCTAAGTGCATTATAAATTAATTAAAAAATGTAAATGAATTTCAAGATGTTTTGATATTAATTAAAAATTACAATAATTATACACAAACCTTTAAGTCTACTATTGTCACTTCATTATCCTTAACTTTAATAACGCAATGGTTTCTTGATATAACTAAGCTCGAAAGAACTATAACATTATCTTGCCCTCGACCTAAAGTTATATCTTTACCTTCCGGTAAGTTAAAAACTTCGTTTCCAAAATTTTGTCGACACAACTTCCACTTATCCATCATTTAGCTTTAAAAAAATACCGTATATAAAGTAAAAAAAATAAGTTAAGCCGATTATAAATGAGAGTGTAATTGAAAACTAAAAATCATTAGGATTTATTGACGTTAATAACAAACTAACAATTTACAAATGACTGTTCTCTCTGTCGGCGGTTACTGAAAAAAGCACAGTTTAGGCATAGATATTTTGGTTGGATAAACGTAGCGGCCACAGGTTAATACATAATCTACTCTATGCACCAAGGAGATATTTACCTCTTTACAATCAATCACACTTCGCGTCTTCCACCAAATAGGAGTATTAATAAAGGAAAATTTTGTGTGGTAGTTCATGACAAATTAAAAAATATTAATAAATCCTAAATACTACATGTTACTACATATTAAGATGTACCTATATTGTTACCATATTATTCACTGTCTAGCATATTAAGTAAATGTCGCAGACGGAAAACGTATTTTTGTAAGCTTAAATAAAATTATTGTCTGGTTTTTATATTTTTGGGGTGATAAAAATCATTATTGCATAAGCTTTTTCGAAACTATTAAAGTTTCTTTTTTTTAGTTTCAGAGAAGTTTTTAGGCTCAAATGAAAACTTCATAATTTTGAAGCATGTAGGAAATACGTAATTAGTCGTCAATATGTACATATTAAAATAGGTATATATGTATATAATACATCCATTCACCGCGATTAAAACCATTGTGGGGGCTAGGTAATGTTTCAATGGCGTTAAGCTTATCTGCTAAGACTACTAATAGAGATTAGTCAACTTCGATATAAAATATGCCCAAGGAATAGGAAGTTATGATTGAATAAAAGTTTTTGTTATAAAAATTTATACCTGACAGTAATTAGTTTATTTTTTTTACTTTTAGAAGATTTTTAATGAAAATATTTCGTTTACTTTGAGCTGTATTTCTTTGATTATTTTTAGATTTACAGAAATTTTAATTTTAATTTTTGTAAAGATCAACGTTATTTAGGAATCACCTTACTTCTTGCAAACCTACTACGTTTAAATATGTATTTTTTTTAAATTATTGTAGGATGTCAATTCTATATATATAATTTGTCGTTTTATAATTATTATAGTTGATTACTTTTTCATAAAAGATATTAAACCGATGAGCATTACGGCCACATTGATAATAGGTGATGTCAATTTAACGGGCGAACAGAATCGAGCCTCTAATCGCCTTCTGATTCCGCCGACAATTTTGAACCTATGTTAACTAACTAACGCAATATTAATTTGTATACAAGCAACAGAAATTTTCCCACTTTTAAAAGTTTTATTCTAATCATAGAGAGAATATTAGGTATCTCTAAGATGTCATATCTATAATAGCCATTTTATTCATAGCCATGTAAAAAATAGCTATAGGTGTATATTAATATAAATATTAGGGATAATAAATTGCTAATTTACTGAAATAAACTATTCAAATATACTGGGTCACTTAATAGCAGTAGCTTGGGTTCGCAAGGATTGTTTTGTTGCGCTGCTGCGCAGAGAAAGCTCTGGGCGGTTGAGTGAGGGGCGGGCGGCGAGAGGCGGGCGGCCAGTGAGCGCAAATAGCGACAGCAGCGCAGTCGGCAAGCTCTCCGATACTCTGCGCCCGTGCGTTCAAAGCTTTCTTAGACGGACCCGGTTTGCCTTTTAGCATCGCGTTCGACATCAACATTCATTGCGGCCTAAGAACTTTGAGTCGCAAAGTCTCGAAATTATACATCTCATTTATGACCAAAGTGTTAGTGTGCAAATAAAGTGACATATCATTCATATCATCCCTGGACGTTCTGGTCATCTGATCATCAAGATACACGTGGTTGGCAATCGATAGAGTCCTCCGTGAACCAGTCTCGTCAAGGTCACAAAGCGAGGTAAACAATTCGTATTCATTATAGTTTTAATTCATATACGAGTACATATTCTAATATTTTCAAATGGTCACTTTTACTTCAACGAAACGTAATCAACATCGAGAGAATAGCTAATGACTGCGATTTAAAATAAAACGCAGGTTGAGACCTGTGGGTGTAACGACAATTTGCATCGATTTGTGTAAGTGCATGACAGTTAGTGACCTATTTTCATAAGAGCTCGAAAGCTCAGGATTTGGCAATAGGTATGGTATGTTTTACTCATTTAACTTTTACAAACTATTAAAGATATTTTAAGGAAACATCTTTAATAAATTTTATTTCAATTACATTCGACAGAAATAAAACCATTAGATTGAATATTGCTATCATTTTTCATCAATTACTAAATGTTGTACAAAAATGCGTCTTAAAAACTTTCTGTATATTTGTACAAGCTAATTCGTCAACGTTAACAAATATACTTATGAAGCTTTTGATTGTAGACTTTAGTTTTTAAATATTAAAAACTAAAGTCTACAATCAAAACAGAGAATTAAAAGATATCCGTGGCTGAAGATAATATTCTTAAATGCCTGATTAGGCATTTAAGAATGTTTTCATGTAAAAATATTTTATATTAATTATAGACTACTAAAAAGTTTTAAGTGGCGAGAATTGACCTTGCGAATCGTTGAGACAACGCGTACACTATTATGATGTTGTTAAAATGAAAAGTATGCTATTCCATATATGAAATATTCCATAAATAAGTTAACTGTTTTTATACTTAAGGCGTATTATGTGAGCTAGTGGATCTCATGCATATCGCGGCAAGTGCTTTCTTTGTCTTTGTTGAGCGAAGCTTCTGTATGATACTTGACTGGCTTTGAGAACATATTAAGTGCATGTGAAGTTTCAAAACAATTATGATTCTATGATATTTTTGTAATAAAATCGTTCTGCTTTAAAAATAATGGAAGCGAATTGTGTTACTTGGTCTTATGACGCAATTTAACATGATTTACGAAATTTACTTCCACCCCTTTTTTTACAAGTTTACTTATATAACTCAAAAATATTTCTTAGTTTAAATCTTCCTCTATATACCGAAACACAGTTGGTCACCGCTATTGAAATTTTTAATGGAAATAACTTTTCATATCTTTCACAGTATTAACAATAATTATTTAGTTGTAACTACGGTTAAGAGCTCCCAGAGACTGAACACTTGAATTGTTTGTATTGAGCTCGCCCATTAATATGTTTTAATCAATATGAAAACAATATTAATGTTCAGCATCAAAAAGATATGACTATACTCGTACATGTAAAGAAAAGTAAGGGTGTTTTAATGCTATCGTTTATTGACGATAGAGACCTCTATCTAATATTGATCAACTATTTTACCGACTTCTGTACTTTGTGTCGAAGATATTGATTTCACTGACTTTCTCCGTTTAGATCGCCTTTTCATTGAGCTATATAAAATAAGCTCGCTGTTGTTCCCGCTATTGTGACTGAAGATACAATAAAAAGTTGTTACGCAAAATTTAGTCTGTTATATTGGTTAATTAATTTAAAAAAAATGCTATGTTTGGTAATAGTTATTTACACCAAACTTATCTACAGGCAGTATAAGTGATGCGAAATTCTTCCAAGAAAAATTCGTAGACTTACCATAATTATGTCATTTCTATAAATTAAACATATATATATATAGACTTATATGATATAAGCAATTAGTTTCCAAGCAACAGTGAATGACTCATCCTGAAGATTTTCAATTATAATACAACGTGTTATTAAAAGGGTTGAAGGCAACCCTTGTAGGTACTTTTGGCTGAGCTATTCGTGACGATCAAAGCAAAAGATTTGTATTACTATACAGAATGTGAATAATAATGCCTTGGAATATTTTATAAAAATAATATTTTTTTTAAAAGCACATTAAACATGCGACCATATTTCGGTTAGTACCTACTCAAATAGCAACTTCAAATAAAAAATGATTTTTGTTTTAAAATAGTACTAATATTCTAAATTTTTCAGTATTTTTGAAATAAACCATAATTGTTAGATTTATATCAAACAGTTGAGTACGGCAGCATTATGTACTGTTCCTTCTGACTTCTTATCGCAATCTCATAAAATGATAATCTATCAGTTAGCGATGAACATATATGAAGAACACGTTGATGTACCCCAGAACCGCGGATATTGATCGGACGGGTAGAACAAAGGGAGCTTGGTGCTGCCCACACAGGTATAGGGCGCGTCATTGTACCTAGTTACTGGCAACAGGCAAGTAACAGGTGCTGTTGCTGCCCCTTAAATTCAGTGTTTAATAAAGAGGCTGCCGACTCTACCGATCATGGTAATTTATTTTAGTTTATACGAGAACTATATTTTTATTATGTTTAGATATTATAGTATTAGTAGATTTTCGCAAAAACTTCACAAGTACTTTGCTAGCTCGATAATTGGCATATAGCGAAGATTTTTATGAGCTATGATTTTAACGTAAAGTAAATGAAATAATTCTTGCTATAAATCTGTTATTGTTACGTGACGGTACTGGCTTTAAATATATCCTCTACCTTAACTTCACAAAGTCAAACACTCGCCAGTAAAATTTGTCCTTTTAATGAATTTTGCATTCAAATTCAAGGGTCTTTCCCCGGGAAGAGAATCCTTTTTCTGGAGGAAAAGTAGCGTCAAATATTTTATTATAAAGGTCTTGTCAAAATCGGAGCTAATACTTCGTACTTTAACCGAAACAAATACTGATGGACAAAATTGTTGTATTCTGTGTTTTGATTTCGTGCATATACTTACTTAACAATTATTTTCGTTAAATAAAAAATCTGTTATTCTGACTTAACATAGAACACTTCAATTTAATTTTAGTATATAAAATTCGTCAGTTCCCGAACTGATTAAAACAATATTTAAGGGAAAATCAAATAAGTTTGGCGTGTGATGTTGAGTAATTTATGCGAAAGCTTAGGGAAGTGGACGTTGTGTAGTCAATTATTATGCTATAATAAACCACCATATCTCTAATCTAGTACCATCTGTAAATTACTTAACTAGAGTAAATTAACTTGGCATATCCCTATTTAAAAATGATTTATCTGTACCATAAATTATTAAAAATAGAACATGTAAAAATTATTAAAACAGAACAAACATACAAATATGGTTTTACGGTTGTTGTGTTTGCACTCCTCCGAAACATCCCGATCGAATTTAATAAATTGTTTGTATATTATGATTAAAAAAACTTCTAAAATACCATATGTGTAATATTAGGTTAAAACATTACGTAATTTTATAATGTTTTCATGAATATGGATGATCGTGGACAATGTAATCGGCACAAAGGCAGTGTATATTATAGCACATTAACCTTTCAGCGGCGCCCTCACCTAACACTGTGTTTACTCTTTACGTGGATGTATATTTTTCTTAAATTTTATTGCCTAGTCATGAGGAGGAACATCAACATAAAAGTTTCCATCGTAAATTGATTTGCAAACTATGCAATTATAAGTTTTTGTTAATTTATATGGGTAGGTTGGTTGCTATTACTTAGTGTCAATCAATTATCGCTCACTATATACAAACGTTGAAAATAATTATTGAAAATTTGTTTATGATTTCTTAAATGTAGACGGAAGATATGATTGATAAGTCGACCGGATGCAATTTTTCAAAACTATTCTAGTTTTTTTACATACATATAGACATAATATATATATGCGTAACAAACATTATTCAACAAAGTGCGTCAAGGATTTAAAAATAAGTTTCAGTTTGAATGTTACAGCTAAATAACAAAAGAACTTGAAATCACGATATATATCTTATTCATTTACTGTTTCTAACTTGCAATAGTTATTAAAATCATCTAAAATAAGCTATTTCGTATTTTAATTACAGCTGTAAAAAGCTTCATCAAACGCACGAATAAGCTTCGATAGGAGCGCCGAATGGGCCAATCTCGTTAGCATTCCACATGGAGACGGCTTGCCAACTCCATATTGTTTACTCTACGCATTATATCAAGGTTGTATATTTTTTATCATTTCGTATTGAGGAAGTTGCATCAAAATTATTTTTAACCATTGAACAAAAATAACTTTCGCTGTTTAAAATGTAATCATCAATATTTACATTAATTACTGGGCTTTTTATTACACTAATAAAAAGGAGTATCTATTCTGTTTTAGTGCAAACATTTCATAACATTTCACGGATTTGTTATAAATATAACGACCATGATGCCAGTTTAACGTAAACTGTGCATATAAATTATAATAACGCTAAATTATAGCTTTAACTGTGTCTCCTTTTCTCGGCGGTGTATTTACTTGAGTATCTACAGTGTTTTCGAGGGGATAAATTCTCTTGGGACTGCTCAGTCATTTACTTCCATATTTTAGTTAATTTTATGCAACTTTTGTTTAAGTAATTACGTTTTGTTTAATAACGTAGATTATAAACCCCAGCTAGATAAGAGTTTGCCTTGCGTATGTTGTACGTAGCACTCCGATAAACTGTAGAGGTTCAAAAACGGTTTAGATAAAATTATCGCTTGTCAATGTCAATAGTGCGTTGAAATTGTAGTTATCAGCTATCAAGTAATGACGCAGTGCTGTTGTATTAACACGAGTATGCAGTTAGAGATTATCGATAACATTAAACGCTTCCTGTAGTAACGTTAAGTAGACATTAGCTATCTGTGCTTGTTTATTTATCAGCTTATTAAAATTATATATCAGATCAAATCAGAATGGTTATATTTTTTTTTAATATTTAATTTTATAGATTTGAAACGGGCTTTTTGGCATTTGAGACGCTTTGAATTGACTTACAAAGAAACGGTCCTATGTTTGTAAATGATAGAGTGTCATACATAACATGCGATGGATGTTATAGCCAATACTTGACAAGGACATAAAATATAGATTCTTGTGCATTAACTTTATCTCAGTCAGCCCTGACCTACTTGTTGAGGCCTCAGTGTTTTATCTTACTTTTTCCTTTCAATGTAGCCACGTACTTCTACCTACTGGACTTCATTTTTTATTTTAGGCCTCATTAAGAATTTTCTGAGGTTACTCATAGATTTTATTTAACTAGATATTCTAGCGAACCTTGAGTTCGTTGAGAAATTTGTTTGAATATCAACGACAGATGAGTATAGGACTCACTAGACGTTAGGTCATTCGGCTTACCTACTTTTGGTATTTTGCGGATGCACAAACTGAGCAATACATATAAATCTTTACTAAGTAGAATACTATGTGCCTACGTCATTATTTATTTATTAATAATTATTATTTGTTCATATCCTCAATTTTAAATGTTATTTGTTCAGTCTCATTGTGTTTGTTGTGCTACTTTAAATGATACTCAATTCCAATTTCTTGAACAACAATGAAAATAGCTATTATGAGCTCGGTTCAGAAAACTTAAGCGGAAAATTGTGAGAGTATCGTCGGAAGTTAGGTGCCGCTTGGCAGCTGGCCAGCCGCTGTCACAGCGTGATGTTAAGCGGAAACTTTTTGCTGCAGTTTGCACTTCGATTTGCCTTTTATTTCATTACTGTTCACTTGTCACAGGTTGAAATTTATTTATCGTACATTTTTTTATATAGCATTATAATGCTATAAAAAAAATTTGCTATATACTTATTTTTTTAATAAGGTATTTCAAATCTGAATAGTATTTAGGATTTTAAATAAACCTACCACACAAAAAAATATTTTAATTTGTTAGATCATACGTAGTTCTAGTTTTACCGAGGTTGATAAAATTCTAAAAAGTTTAAAAAAATGACAATCTTAAGGTTACTTTTATTTATTGTTCAGTGGAAATAAGAGGAATTAGAAATGTTGCAATAATAAATTTGGGTACCGGGAACGCAATATTCGCTGTATCTTAGAAAATACATTTCTCTTTCATATATACGAACCGTGGTATTCGTAAATGTCCATGAATGTCGATGGAGTCGATGGAAAATCAATTTTAATGCTCCAACAACTCGATGTTGACAAGTTTATATACTAGTGAAATGATTAGCATCCAGTGATCCGAAACTAATTGTATAATATTTTTAAAATATAGTTTATATATTTTTATCGAATATGTTTTATTAGTATGAAAATTTAATAAAACTAATATGCTTGGTTAAATCCATATGTATCAATTATCGCAGTAAGAGTAATTATAGTTACAACATCATTAGTGGTAGTATGGAGCCAAGTTTACACTTTCTATGTCAATAATAGCGTAGGACAGGTGACGTGTGATCAGAAATACTCAGCCATTGGACTGGACGGCCTGGGGGGATGCCAGTCGGCCATGCCAAGTGGGTGAATGCAGTCACATCTGAACTGTGCCACCAACCTTGCTCAGTCGCTTTATATTTCGCATAACACAAGAAGTTATTGAATGTATTAGTTACGATTACTCAAGGACTATTTTAATAGAATTTGAATGTTGAAGTACACCTGTCAAGTGTTCTAATTATAATATTATAAGGTTATTTTAGGAAAAAGGCAAGATATCTGTGTCTGTGTCGTCAGGTAGTTTTGTATTGCGAATCAACTAACATACAGTTTTAAGTTATTCTGTGAAAATATCATACATAAACATCAAAGAGTAAAATATAGAAAGGCGAATCATTTATAGCATCGTAGCGCAGACAGCTGAGCCGACCTTGCTCTTCAATGTTATTTCGGTCCCTAACTATATTATTATTCATTACTTAAGCTGTCCAGAGTCCCAAATTGTCATAGGTAACGTGACATGTTTTTCTATGTAAAGTTTGTGATGAGAAACGTGATAAGAAAGCTTTACAAAATATATAATGTTTATTATTTTGTATATTTTTCTCTTTTTGAAATTGAATAATGAAATAAAAACGCAATCATAATAAAAAAGCATGAATAACGTACAATTTTTATTATATTTTTTTGTCCACTTATTGTTATATAGACTAAATGTGCCATGTTCAAATGTTATAAATTATAAAACTATTAACAAAAATTCCGTTTTAAAATGCTTAAATTAAAAAAATATACATTTTAAGTTTTTCTTTTAATACGTACCATAAACCATAAACAAGCAATACTTATTCCAAAAACATAATTTTATTCTTAACGATCGTTAATCATTTATAAAATTTTTATGAAAACAAATAACAATGTTACTAATATAATTATTTTTTTAGTTACATATTTATTGTTAGTTGATGTTTACAAACATTCGCAGCAAAGTTGCATTATCCGTAGCTACTAACCGGTCTAGCGCGTGATCATGGTTCATGGATGAGAGTCGTTAATGAAAATTTGTCGTTGAAGCCACAACAGAACACTACTAAACTCGTATTTTCAACATTTATTGTTATGGACATCATAATTAGCCACTGTTTTGTGAATTATATTCCAACTATTAAAGTCAGTTTTGTTTCTACATTCATGTTCTTTGATACACAGCTCTTCTTTACGTTTGTATATCAATAATATTTCATTTCATTTCACTTTTCATGAAATTAACAAATTCTGTTTTTATTTTATGTGCGTAAAAATAATACACCTAAAGAGTTTTTATAATATTAATTTACTCTGTACTTGAATACTTATCTTAATATATTATTATTTTTTTAATTTAATAAAACTAATACGTTTTTTTACACGTACCAATGACTTTTTGAACGTAATCGGTTTATGCAATTTTGTTACACATAACTAAATACTGAATGGTAGAGGTACAACATCATTAGAATTTATTTAAATGAAATTAAAATGATTCCAACGCACATTATACATTACTCGATAAGATCTAAATATAATTTTATTTCGAATGAATATGAATCAGAAAATTCACAAGCAATAAATCGAAGAGCGACCACTAGAAGCTTAAAAATGCGTGTCGAATGATGGATATAAATATAGAAATGAGATTGAAGTGATTATAAACAACTGGCAACAAATGTGAAAAATATTTTTAAATGTTGATCGGTTATGGGTAATTTTAGATTTAATGAGATCAAAATATTAATGTATCTTCGTATAGCAAATAGTTTGTCAATAGAAAATATTTTAAAACAAACAATAATGCTTGAGATCTTGAATGTATGACTGGAAAAGCATATCTACCTTAATAAAACTTTGATGATTTTTTTGAGCTTTTCATCTTTTGATGAATTTTTCTACGTAGAAAGAGAGCCTTTTAACGTTATAATATGGAGGTTAAAAGATTAAAATGCAAAACAACATTTTATAATTGCCATTAATTGTACTGGACAATAATATTATGACGACATGATGCACGTAAAATGATCTTTGTCAAAAAATAACAAATGACAACAGATTTGGATAAAGTATAATGATTAACGTTGTAGCCCATTAAGGTTGTAAAGAACGTGTGATAATATGTATTACGCTAACACTGTCATAACGTTTTATAATTACGCCAATTAATGATAAAGTAAATAAAGCAATCGATGTATCTAAAAGAAGAACACAATTTTAGTAAAAATTACATTTACACGAATGCTTCATTAAGTCCCAATTGTGATTGATAAACCAATATTTTGACCGAAGCCTACTTTCAAGTCAATTAATTTTTGGAAACTTGTCGACTGCCTGCTTTTATTTTTCTTTTTAATCATCTCATCTCTTGTTCATAACAATGAATGACGAATCGTGAGTTCCGTGATATTACGTACTTGTGTAGTTTATATTAAGACGATATATCCACGGAACAAAGACATGATATTTTCAGCGAAACTGGTTCAAAAGTTGCCGGTACGTTTACCTCATTAAGCTGCCTGCCATCTTATTTTGTCGACAGAATGAATAAACAAAATACCAACATTTTTGAATGGACTGAAGAACCCATAATTTTGTACACAAAACGGACTGGTACAATAAATCGCGTCGAGCAAAAATATTTACTAATTTTATCAACAGGTAAATGATTCATCAAAGGTGTTTTATAAACAATTGCGTCTTTAAATTGGCGTTAAAGTGACGTAGGTGCTAGAAGATTATTATGACTTTGGAGTTAATGGTTATATTTGAGATTCTGGCTCATTTGAATGAATTTTACACGTATTCTTGCTCCAGTTTACTAATAATTATGTTTTATGGTGTATTACATGCCACCAAATATAGAAACAGTAAATATTTGTTATTTATGTTTCTTTTATTAAATAGTAACGACCAATTAATGATAATAATTTAATGTAATAATAAAGTAGGCTTGAGTACCAATATCATGTTGTATATCAAATTTCTTATTTGATATTTTATTATTAAAGTTAACCGCAAATCAAAAGCTTTCAAGGAAAGAGCATATTATAGCCTAGATAATTTCTTGTTTCCAAATTCCACTGAAGAATACATATAATCTAATGAAAATTAAGGAGTCATGGTTTATAATTATACACCTGGAATTTACGATCCATTGAAGTCATGAAGTGTTAACTATCTAAATAACTGTTACTCGATTCAGTTTCACATGTTAAAAAAGTCTGTTTCGTTCTTGTCAAGCTTCATCGGATCGGCTGTTTGCCAATGTATCGTAAATTGGCAGAATGGCTCATAAATTTGACCATTATTGATAGCCATTAAATCGGGCATTTTATGATCGTAGTGACAGCAGCATGTTGCGACATTTGCATTGCTCTATACATGTCAAAAATGCTGTCGTCTTTCAAATACGAGATAATAAATGTATTTAATATCCTAAGCGTCAATCTTAAAATAATGGGTTTTTATTCGTTTTAATTGAGTAGTTATAGGTCATATATTGTTATAAATATTTTTATCTATTTGATTTCTTATAATAGTGATTTAATTATAAGTGTTATCACGGTATTATATATTAATACGAATAACTATACTTTACAGCGCTAAGACTCGTAACTATTACCGGATGTGATAAAATGAGATCAATTTATGATGGTATAAACTATAGATTATTTTTAAAATAACTTTTTTGCTGAGATTCAGACACTTAGAATATTTTTTTAAATTATTATAGGAATTCTTCACATAATAACATACATAATTTAATACTATACATAGTTTTAAGATTTTTTTTAATATTATATGGTTATAAACGATTAGTCTTTAACTTTACTATAAACAAAAAAATCTATGCTATACCGTTTTAAAAATTACTTTCTGTGCTTGCAAATGGTTAATCTTATTTTAAATACCAGAGAGACAGTAAGAGAACATGCAAAAAGCTTTCAGATATATAAATGAATTAGGTCAGGTTTCGTTGGCTTGTGAAGTACATTTTGATTCAGTGATGTCAGATCTCGATACTTGAACGTTACGTCACACCTGCAGATCAGTTAGTGGTGATGCTAAGCAACGACCACGTACCAGTAAACAACCAAAAACTAACATAATGAATGAATGAATATCAGTATATAACGTATGAGTCACAAGAAAGTATTGCTAATTAAAATTAAATTATAATTTGTCCTTAATATTTAATTCACAGTACCTCGCTTTAAAATAACTTCAAAATAACAGAACAAAAAGAAAATTGTGAATTCACTTGCAAATCAGAAAATTTAACATTAATCTAAAAAAGTTTATCTTTTTTATTATTTAAAGTGCTCCAAAATATTTAAAAGTAATATAGCTCCAAGATAATGAGTAATTCGCAAATTGCATTAGTGAAAGCGTGAGCTTATCGTTCGTGCCAAATGAATTGTGGTCGCACAGCTGCTCGGGCGAAAATACCACTTGGCTTACCTATATTTGTTCGGGTACGTTTCTAATACCGATACCCGCCGGACAGATAGATAGGTCAATGTCTCGGGCTAGATCCGGTCCATTCTATTCGCCTATTACTCTTATGATAAACAAATTAAGATCATGACTATTAATAACGACAATTAAAGAAGTATAATTTTCATTTTGTCGCAAGCATTTTTCTCTGTAATTGTAAATGTGCCAATTGCCGTGTCAGTAGTAAAGAATTTGTGGAAAATTATTTGTAAGGTTATATTTATAATCGGCATAAGGTAAGATTGTTTTTATTTATGCTCATGTTCTTATTCGCAGCCATTTAATTTCTTGCGGTTCTTTCAAAAACAGTTTTATAAATTTACAAAATCCATTTAATGTTAGATATATGTATATATCTCCACTGAGGTTTGAGTTTCGGTAAGTCAGTCTAACTCAATTATAGACGTGCGGCTTCAAACACTTCGGTTAAAACATTTGAATTTATAAAATATCGCAGATTATTTTGTCGTTTTCATTGATATGAAATAAGATGTAACTTTTACTTCCATTGTTTCTTTACCAAAAAATGAAATAATGGGTCTTAACCCAGTGAATGTAAAATGAAGAGTACATTTCAAGAGCAGCTGCCATTTACCAACTTCGTGCATATTAAGTATTTAACGTCAATTGTTATAATGCTCAAAGGCTTTAGTAAAACACCTTAATTTTGAATTTTAACTATGACTAGAAGTTAAATGGGCATACCATTTATCTAAAGGACATTGAATGTTTACAAAGGTCTGATAAAGTTGGTACAGCTTTAAAAGCTCTGTGTCCAAATTCAATTTTAGCTACGATGAATATAGAAAGCATTTGAAAATTATATTTTAGTAAGACTAGTGCAGATATTACTAGCACTAAATGCTGTTATCTACGTAATAAGCTTGAGTAAACTAACATAACGTAGGAGCATCTGGTCGTTTTATAAAACATAAATGTTAATATAATACATCATACGCGCGATGTTATTCATGTATGACTATTTTGCTAGAGCTGTCAGTGGCAGTTGGTATCGACATTCGCGACTACTGACGAAAGAGTTAATATTAAACTGACGCATATGATATGCGGTGGCCGGTGGCCCGCAGCCCTGTATCAAGGCGAGGACGAAAATACTTGTCTTGACCTACGCTGGCGCTTCGCATTTCCTCGTTATTGATGTTAAATTTTTTCCGGGTAACACTGTCCTCAAAATTGGCAGACATCCTTATTTAAATAAAGGGCGTGCTACGCGTTCGTAGAGGTTTTAATTAAAAATTTGGTCAATCAAAATTCAATATCAAACTTTAGGTTATAAGATTTTTTTTTGTTAAATAAATAAACAATATATTATTAAATGATAGATAGATAAGTACAATAAGAATTCGCAATGGTTGAATTATTAAGAGATCATTGTGTGATATCTTTTGTATAACTATGATGCAAGTACAGAGCAAGTACTTGGGTGAAACAGAACAAAAAGTTCATTTGTATATACTTCAACAGATACAATTGGGTCATACACTTTACAAACAGACTCGTTAATAATACTGTGGTAGTCTATTGAACGTAGCCTATTCAATTGTTATAACGATGCAAATTTAACTAAAGTCTAGAAAATATCTTAATATTTTATAACATGGATATTAAGACTATCATTGAATCTAGCTTTTTTACCATTATTGCATCTAGTAATAGTTAACAGCTCTCTTATAATCAAATCATAAGCACTCATTAGTGCGGGTCCCATTTATAATTATATATTCTTATATCGTTTATGAAGTTCGATTAGAAGCATCTGTAAAGAAAATGGGAAGAACCCGGGAGACATGCCAAGAACACTTCTTGTGCTAAAAACGGACGGACACGTCACTCCTGTCACGCATGTATGTGACGATTCACACCGCACTCAGCGCGTCTACGTTTATTTGTATAGTATTAATACCTGTCATTCCTCTTATGAGTGGCAGTTTGATTTATGCGTAGTTATTAAGTGTTTGAGTTGATGAACAGAAATTTCTTCGAAATCACGATACTTATAAACCTAATTAATGGAATTGTTAACAAAACCTTGAAATAAGGATTCAAGTTGTCCATTCGGCGTTCATAATAATAAGTGGCAGTACGCTATTCTCCCTTGCCGGTTGACCAATATGCATAATAAATAGACCTACTAAAAATCAAGACTTAAATGTTCCACATTACATTACGCGTAATTAATTTGATGGTAATCGCGCAATTTACTATCGTACAACGATCTAATTGCTCTCATTGTGTAGGCCATTCCTTTGTTGTTCACGTCAGTTTTATTAGATATAAAATTATGTATTCTGTTATAAGAAAAATGTGAAGGTATCATTTTATGACGTATATGTTCCTATCATTTTATATAATAATGGTAGATTGCATTTTGTTTTTGATGAATAGTACCGCAGTGGTTCCAGTTGCCAAAATTCTAGTTACACAATATTATGTTTGACAGCTTCGATAGTTTACTATGCTACTGCAGGAATATGCGCTTGGCTTGAGTACAAGTTACAAAGTTAGCTAGTTTTAAGCCGGCAGTATTATATTATACTCTTCATGATATGAGGTACAGTAGTGATTCAAAACTGGTTCGAGAAACAACCCTTTCAATAATAGTAAGTTTTCAATAAACAATCAATCACGGTCCCATATCAAAAGCATCAATCGCTAGAGCGTATTTGCGGCCAACCTAATGTGGAAACCGTCGTTTCAGCGCTATATGATTTATTGGCGTGTAACCCTATATTGTAATTAGTGTTTGATGTGAGTTAAATTATTTAGTCATTAACCATATATATTTAGCTGCAATATTATGGATTTTTAAAATTTAAATATAGCTAATAAAAAGGTAGTACCCTTTTTATTAGTATATTTTGTGAAAGTGTTTACTTTTTCATAAAGGATTTTTAAAAACAAATCAACGACATTTACTTAAAATTGATATTTCAACGACATGACAATATTGATTATTTTTCAATAAGGCTCCAAAACGACTTGCCTTACAAATACATGATTACAGAAAATTTATTAGATATTTACATGATAGATTCTGTTGAAATCTCACTAGGGATTCATTTTTTCGATGTTAGTTGTACTTGTTATTAAAAGAACAACTATTTAAACGCAAATCTATTTCTGAAAAAACATCTATTTGAAATAATTATATGACAGGCCATGTAAATTATAAAGAAATACTTTATTAATATAGTTATAATTTTAATTACTATTATGAAAGTATTGAAATGAAAGCAAAACCGATAAGTGCGCTATCAGCGTTGCAGGTTTCGTATTGAGGCTTTAATTCATATACACGTGCGATTCAATTACTGTGACCCGGCAGCTTACAGCCTGCACTGAATGGCACGTTGCGCCCGTAAATGTCAGGGGTGAGCGAGCCTAACGGCAAAAGGCTAGACCTGGATAGAATTGAGTCCGTATATAATGTGATGTAAAACCGTATCGTGCTCTCAAGTATTTTTCTGCTGTAAATAACTAAGTTTTACGCATCTCTTTTGTAGAATTTTTCCATTATTTATAAGAGAACTACGTGTATTTGATTTAGTTTAAGAGACTCTTACATTATTATCATTTTAATACTGGTCCATCATGTATATGTTTATTGTTTAGTAACATTAAAAAAAGCTTATCTACTCTTATTCTTTTTGAGAACCTTGCAAATGCTTTTAGGACAACAATCTTTAAACCTTCTAGTGGTATAATACAGAAAGTAAGAAACCAGAAAAGGTCACAGTTTCGATACTCAATTAATATTGTAGTAATATATTAATCCATTATTAAAGTAATCGTGCGACAAAACATTTGTCATCCGGATGCGACTTATTTGTGTATTATCCTGATAATACACAAATAAAGACCCCACCCTTTTCTGCTAAGGTAATAAGAACTAACACTTATTTGAAGTAGTAGTCAACGAATAATTACTTCGAAAGAGGTATTTAGCTTTTACGAAAATTATGCCGATAACAGAACAATAGTTATGGCGAATTATTATTTTGTGGCGTGTTGCCAGATTCCTAATGGGGTGATTTATGTGTTTGTGACTTCAACAGAGTTAGTTTTATAAGCCCACTGAAGAAATTTTCCTTGAAATTCTGGTCAAGGCTTGTAAATATTCTTCGAATGGATTTCTTGTCCGATAACATTGTCAGAATGTTTTCCATAACATGACAAATGGCTCGTTTGCAAAAAAAGCAATTTAGTAAATAATATTGAAGAGCTACATGACATCACTTCGTCTAGATATCGCCATATATCTTAAGATATACAGCGAGGATCGTACCTAAATTGGGTTAATATCTCTATAAAATAAAACTACTGTCGCATAGCACAGTATATGAATATAGCTTAATTAATTTTTACCTAAAATACTTTAATTCTTGTAGTGTGATTATTGTATCTTATACAACATTGACTATGGCTATTGTTTAAGGTTTTGTTATACGTTAACAGAGTGCAGTATAAATTAAACGAATAAGATTACTGTAAATAAATAATAAATACTGTAAGATTATATTCTAACACAAACGCATAAACTGTAGATATGGCTATTAAATATTCAATATATTGAGACTTATTTATGATAATACTATAATATATCTATTCGATTTGTATTCATAACGGGTACATAGTTATGTAATATTTTGTTAAAATGTAAATAGACTATAAATCTCAAACGAGGTCGTCGGGTCGGGGATAAAATTTAGCCAACATGAGTAATATAGTCGGTTCTAATCACAGAAGGGTCGACACTCTGTCTACGGAGAGGTATGATATCTGCGGATGTTAAATCTTAGACAATCAGTGACGTATGTCTTTCTTACTTTTTAAATTTAAAATTAGTAAATAACCTTTATTATAGACAGAAATGTAAAATTTGGCATGAAATTAATAAGACAACCTTCCATCAGAAAATTTATAATAATTTTAAGAATTTATTAAATTTTACTTCTAAAAAAACGTATTTTATACAAGTTTTTTTTTATAATTAATCGATTTTAAAATAATGTAAAGTTAAATAATGTTAATTATAACTACTAACAATAGTGGAAAAGTTTGAGAAAGATATCCACTTCCGAAATTTATTATCAAAGTAGGCAAGTTAATAGTTCCAAGTTGGTGAACGCTATCGTATTTACCTACGTGCTACGACCGCCGGCGCCTACACGCCTGCCGCGTAGCTCTCAAGATCAATACAAGCTACGGAGCTTCCCTCGTAGCAAGCCTACTTACTATATAGATAATATCTATTTGCATTTTCCTAATTTATACCACACAAGAGTGTCGTGAATATCAAATAGAACACAATATATAGATGAAATAATAAACAAGAATAACGATTTACAATATTAGGAAGAGCGATTGAAGTAGAATATTATACTATATCTATGCTTATATTTTTGCTAGGTCAATAGCCATCAGTAAGTAATTGAATTCATATATACTTAAAATTTAGCTCTATTAGCGTACGCGTCATTTATTGAAATTTTACATTTAAAATTGTAATTTTCATTGGTAAATTTTAATCGTTCTCCATTTAAAGTATTGTGATGAACATGTAATCTCAAATATAAATTAATCAAAATATAATATTTGTTTACTTATTCTGTGATTGCACTCCGCAGACTTGACTTGATATTCTTCTTAAAATATTTTTTTTTGGGGGACAGGTAAATTTCCACCTGTCTGTTGAGTATATTTATTTCAAATAGTTTTTCTATTGTTAAGAATGTGTGTTGTGGTTAATTAAATCAAATAGCCTGATTCGCTGGCATATTTATATAGTTTGAAGCATGGGATTGATATGTTTCGTTATTACCTGTTACTTCATTACCTGTCCTCTCCAAACATAGTATTGATATTGCTTGTTGTTTCTGCTCTGTTAGTTGGACTCGGCAATGTTATTTTATAAACTATTTTATTTTTTCATATAGGTTTCAATTAACTAACTTTGTCTTAATATCTAAATTCCGTAATAATCGAAAATCTAATGTTACAGGGAATACGTTGAAACATCGTTTCATATTGAGCCCTATTAAAAAATCGATCAAGAATCCTTAAACTATGTAATATGGCGTCGAAATTTATATTGAATTTATAATAAAAATGGTATTGATTGTAGGGGCTGCCGGGTAGACAGAGTGGCGTCTATGTCAATACGTAGTTAAATAGTGCATATTGTGGGTAAAGTGACCTACATACAGTTTCATGGCCTATGAGTTATTTTATTTTTATCCTTAATCCGAGTATAGCAATTTATAAGGATATTAGTTTTCAGACTTTGTATTATAAAACCTTGACGCAAAATATGTTTGACATATATTTTGAATAGTAACATCTAAACGAATGGATCGCTTTTGATGCGTATTTATTTTTTGAAAGCTCTCGCGGCTCATGTTCTCTGGTTCAACTTGGTTGTAATCTGTACCTCGAGATAACTTATTTTTATTTTGCTTAGGTTATTATAAATTGTACCTCCTAACATTATATCTGTATATAATCTATACACGTATTCGTTCATCTCGTAGTGTTTAGTTATTATATAGTAAACATATCGAAATTTATTGTGTCTAAAACCATCGTTCACGTAAAATAGGCAGTTCGACTTATGTATAAAATTTTTAAAAGTTGAAAGTAAAAAGAAATTGATCGACTAGACATCATCATTCAATAATTAATGTTATGTGACAATGTGTTACTTACTAACAAGCATACACGTTTATCGATAACTGTCTTAAAAACATTCACAATAAAATATAAAAACTCTATAGATCTAAGTAATAATGTATTAGGTACAACGTGTTATTGTTTTAATATAAATAAATATAGTTGATTGATGAAAATTCAAAACTTTGAAATACATACCTGTGAAACATTTAATACTTAATGTATGATGTCTTGTGTGTTTCATTAATTATTATTCTTGTCTATCAATATCTAACATACAAAAATTAAGTGAAAACCTACGTATTTACAGATATGCATTTAAATTATCTAAGGACAACAATTAAATACATATTTTATATCCTTATGCTAACAAAATTATTATTAATTAATAGTCGTATTTAACTTGAACATAAATATTACTAAGAATGACTCTAAAATTAAAATTATTTTATAAACATCTTATTAATTTTTATAAACCTTACCACATTTGTCTTTCAAAATTTGATAAAGTCTACGCATTTACTTATATAATATAATATAATTAAATTAATATACCCGGTGTATATTAGTTAGTAATAACGGCAAAGCAACTGTGATAGCTAGCAGCCGAGTGGATGTGGCTATTATTGGATTAGTTTCGATGCAGGCTCGATACGCCGGGCACCAACTAATCGATTGTGCCTGCAGCCCGCCCACTCTTTGCTCTCGACGAATACACCCTCACCATGTACGTTTCGATTTCCGCATTATCTTTGTCTGAAGCTAAAACCTCATTTATTATGTAAAGTATATTATATTTAGAATTTTATTAATTTATTAGTTTAGCGTCCTTATTTTTATATTATAAGAATTTATATTAAAAATTTAGTATTCAAAGGAATATTTTAGCTTATGATAAATACTTAAGAATTTTACAATAGTCGTATAAAAAACGTTTGATAAACATAACAATAGCTTCAAATGTACGGTTCCATAGATTCTAGTGATTCTGTTTCGCTTGAGAAATTAAATCGACTACAAACGGAACTGCGGGTATTTATTAGTTTTACTAGAATTATGAAAAATTAATTTTATAATTTAGTAGAAGAAGTACTTACTATAAAGCATAGGTAAAACTACTCCAAAATTATGGTAGAAGCGCGACAGAATTACGTAATCTTCAAAAGCGATATAGGAAATAAATTACTCGTATTACGAAAACTATACTCGTATAAGTAGTGTCGAACGAATTGCTGTCCAAAACCTTTGCGATTTTCTTCACAATAAAAACTCTCAAAGCAATAGTTAAATTTTAATATCTCTTGTTTCAGTTTGCGTACCTACAGGAAACGTGTCTTATAAGGGAGGATGGGGCGGCGGCGAGTAGCGCGATGAGCTAGCAGTATGGGAGGCGAGGGGGCGGGCCGCGGCGCCGCGCACTGGCACGTGGGCGACTCGCCCCCGCGCGCGCCCATGGGCTTCGCGGCGCCAGCGCAAGATGCGTCGCTCGACCGCGGCCATGCGCCGGCGCCGGCACCTGTGCAGCCCGCCGCGGCCGCCGCAGCTGCTTTGCAGCGGGCGCATTCCAGGTATACCTATAAATCCTTAAACATATAAGAAATCAGTAGAAACCGAATGTCTGTACATTTAATGAATGTATCCAAAATAATTCTGGAAGTGGATGCTAAAATTGACATAAACGCGAGCGGAGCTGCGAACAAAAACTAGTAATGCAATAAACATTAATTATAATAGTACAATAAATATAAATAGTGTTATTTGATTTATACCAAAGATTATACGTAAGAATACTAAAATATGATTTTTCTATACTAGTCGTTTATTTTATCGACATCTGTGTGCTAAAATTAAACCTGCTTCCATTTTGTAGATCGATGTCTTCACTGCCACCGGAGCCTTTCATGATGCTCCGTGCTAAAGCCCTTAGCAAGCGGGTCATCATCAACGTCGGCGGAGTCCGTCACGAGGTGCTATGGCGAACTCTAGAGCGACTACCGCACACACGTCTTGGTCGATTGCGGGATTGCAATACACACGAAGCCATCACTGAACTATGCGATGACTATTCTTTACAGGACAATGAATATTTTTTTGACAGGTATACTTTTACTTTTCCTAGATGTATTTAGTTTTCACATTTTAGTCAAGTAGTTTACTGAGGGATTTTTAATTAGTTGTTGTAGGGATATTTCAATTTTCCTTCTAAAGTTGTAATAGTTTTTACTAAATAGTTTGATCAAAATTAGCGAGCATGTAAGTAAAAGTGTCCGATAATGTATTTTGCAACATCCAGTTTCTATCTCATCCAGCTTTTATAAGTATTAAATTACTTATTGAGATTAAATTATTAGAGGAGTAAGTTTCTGTAATTTGATTGTTTTTTATCAGTAATAATATTCAGATCCACTTGCATAGATATTATATACTCAAATAGACTTTATAATATAGATGTCGATAATACCTAGTCATATGTTTTAAATAATGTATATAACTATATATACCTATATAATACTTACATACGAATATTATTAGAAAAAAATCATGTGGTTGCCGGTAAAAAAGTCATTGGGATGGTTATATTTACATAAATTGGTTAATATTAAAATGTATGTGTAATTTTGCAGGCATCCGAAGAGTTTTAGTTCCATATTAAATTTCTATCGGACTGGCAAGTTGCATTTAGTGGACGAAATGTGTGTGTTGGCATTTAGCGATGATCTCGAATATTGGGGTGTGGATGAATTGTATTTAGAATCGTGTTGTCAGCACAAATATCATCAGAGAAAGGAACATGTCCACGAAGAGATGCGAAAAGAAGCGGAAAGTTTGCGGCAGAGGGAAGAAGAAGAATTTGGTCAAGGCACCTGTGCCCAATATCAAAAATGGTTATGGGATTTGTTAGAAAAACCCACAACGAGTATTGCTGCTAGGGTAACGTATTGAATGAATTTATACGTCTATTATAACTTTAAACTAATTCTATATATAAGCCGCCAGGAGTCACATTATGTAAAGGTATTAAAAACTCTATCTAATGAAAAAGTAGTTTTAGATGCTTTTCAAAATTAGATCAGCACAATATACGAGTATATTTCTAAGAGGTAACCTCCGAAATACCACTATAGCACTAAGTAAACTGAATAAATATTGTTTAGGTATGTTATATACAATATGTAAGAGGTAGGTGCGTTCTCAAATTACATTTCAGCCTAACACAAGTATTAATAAACAAGAAAACTGCCTATTATCACGGGCCCCACTGCACTCGGAACTTTTAAGAGTACAAACTTTATAATTTTGAGTATATTTTATACCTTTTCATATTTTTCCTTAAACTTACAGCACGTATTATATTATTTGTTCGTTGTAAAATATGTTGTGTACGTGGTGCATGAATAACATCTATTGTATTGTCTTGTATAATGTACCTTAACATGTGACTGCTTTATTCAGAGATAAGCAAATAAATCCTTGCTTTATTGTAGACAAATAATAAAAAGATTTATAAAGAAGTAATTAAAGATAAGGCTCTGGATACGGTCGTCGATGGTTTTGTGGTGTTGTGTGCCCGTTTTGCACTGCCCGAAATAGATACCTGTCGCTTTTGTCGAAAATATGCCTGATCTGTATTTGTGATGTTCTTGTACTATCATAGGTATTATATGTAAAAGTATTCATACATTTTCGACAACAGCGGTGCTTCATTAATCTGTAAGTATCCATATTTAATTAATTAAAATTATGTCCTAGTTCGAATTTGAAAATAATCACGAAGCCACGTAATTAAAAAACTGGAGTAATAAGTCAAGATGAGTGCATCATAGTCAAAGATATTTAGAAATTTATAACGATTAAATCTGTTTACAATGCTTAGTTCCAATGTTGATCATGTAAAACTGTTTAATTCTTTTAAATGCTGAAGAAAGGTTTTCGCTTAATTTCTTGGCATTAGTATATCGCTAACAATTATTGTATTATTTACAAAATATATTTAAGGAATAATCTACGCATATGCTCAAATGTAGGCACGTGTTGCCATTTTTATCGTCACTTGCTAATTTTGATGTTCACAGCCGCGACGGTAGTTCTCAGAAATGAGAACATTTATCAAAACAAAGCTTAATTGTTGTCGCAAATATTGCTAAGAAGGGATGGGCTTACGCGATGTGACCAGCCGTTGCTGACGACGCTCTCAGGCCTATGTGCGCTGGGGCACGGGACGTTTTTCTGCCTTTTACGCAATTCGCGTAAATTGTACGTGCGTGGAAAGCAGGGCGAGCCCGCGCCACTTCTCACTACGGCTGAGCGCCGTTGTGCAGACCACCCTCTTTTACCCCACTATACTATCACACCTCTCCTTGTATACTTCCGACTATCTAACGCTTTCGCTTTCGTACTTAAAAGACTAACAATACAAATTTGAACGAACAAGCGTAATATGTTTAATATAATAATTATAATCAAATGTTTACTATTTGTAAAAAGTCATTTGAAAATTATTAATAAAAATAAACTTAATGGGATGTATACAATTCATAATATGACAGTGAATTTAAAGATTCTTTGTAATAAAATTGTACAATTTTCTCTCTTTATGCCTTTTCGTTCAATTTACATATAACATACTAATATTACTTTCACCACGTCTACACAACACTACTGTGACATAATCTCACAAATAGATGTTATTTTTACACCAAATCTGCTATAACTATAACTTAACGTTATATTAGACATATACCTAAAATGTACCTATAACTACCTGTCCATATTACTACTATACTTTTGTAAATACATACACGCTCTCTAACACGTTCTATACAATAATACTTAACTCTTACAAACTGCTGTTATTCATGATGTATTTTATTAACACCGCAATATATATGTTCACTGGGTTCGATATTCCTAATATTATATTATTGTAAGGCGACCATGAAGGCCACAGCGCGGTGCTCAGGAGCATAAGTAGTTGAAACAGTGCGTGGTTACAGGTGATCGCCGTGATTTCAATCCTCTTCATCGTGCTGTCCACGATAGGGCTCACTCTCAACACGATACCACAGATGCAAGTCGCTGACGAGAATGGCACGCCCATGGACAACCCGCAGCTGGCCATGATCGAAGCCGTGTGTATCACGTGGTTCACCCTCGAGTATGTGCTGCGGTTTAGTGCTTCACCGGATAAGTGGAAATTTTTCAAAGGTGGACTGAACGTAATCGATTTGTTGGCGATATTGCCATACTTCGTGTCCCTTTTTCTCTTGGAAACCAATAAAAATGCAACGGACCAATTTCAAGATGTGCGTCGTGTTGTTCAAATATTTCGTATAATGCGTATATTACGTATTTTAAAACTCGCTCGACATTCAACCGGGCTTCAATCACTAGGATTTACACTTAGGAACTCTTATAAAGAACTTGGACTTCTCATGTTGTTTCTTGCGATGGGTGTCCTAATATTCTCCTCTCTGGCTTATTTTGCGGAAAAGGAGGAACCGGGAACTAAATTTATTTCAATTCCCGAAACTTTTTGGTGGGCCGGCATCACGATGACTACAGTCGGATACGGTGACATATATCCCACAACCCCTCTGGGTAAAGTTATCGGCTCAGTTTGCTGCATTTGCGGCGTGTTGGTAATTGCGTTACCCATCCCTATTATCGTCAACAATTTCGCCGAGTTTTACAAGAATCAGATGAGGCGCGAAAAGGCGCTCAAGCGTCGTGAGGCATTGGAGCGCGCCAAGCGCGAGGGCTCCATCGTCTCCTTTCACCACATTAACTTGCGAGACGCGTTCGCCAAGAGCATGGACCTGATCGACGTGATCGTTGACACAGGTCAGTACTGTGGCCACCGCTCCTGCTGACGCTTAACCATGTCATATTGTGTTTTTTGCTCGTATCGTGTCACTTTTGCATGCAAGCTTTCTGTGGTCTGTGCTTATTTCCAATGTTGTTTGTAGCAATGAATGTACCGTTGTACCACGTTGTGTGCACGTCGCATAGTACCGCTCTCCGGACTCGCAGACATAACGGCGCCGCCAAATAAACAAGTTCACGTTACATCGCAGCTACAGCTATGTTAACTCGTCCGATCCGAAGAGGTGCATTCAGAGTATGTTTATTCCTTGTCTTCAGGTGACAAATGCGTCCTCATTGAGGCGAGAGACGACGCGAGATGAGCGACTTACCACTATCGCAGTCGTACTCGACCCCTAATTAGTATGTCGGTAGCTCGGGGTCGGGTTCGCGTCGCGTGTAGCTAGCGATGTGCGACGAAGACACTTTACCTAAGGTCGATTACATTGTCAGCGTAAGCCTAACGCTTCATAGAACTAACACCCATTTCTTCTGTGGACTGTCTGTTGTGTGTATCCGGAGGACGCTGAATTTTAGACTGTTCGTGTGGAATGTGTGTTGTGTATATCACGCTGCTATTTACGTCATTCGTTATTAATATCGCTAATTTATCGTATATCATGCATAGCAAAGGTTAAGAGCGCTTAAGAGGAAGTTCAGACTACAAAAGGGATAAGTTGCTACTTATGAATGGTATGTGCCTCCAGGACACAACCTGTCCCAGGCGGACGGCACAAGTCTGGAAGGCGAACCACCGCCCACAACTGGCTGTTACAAGCAGTACGAGCATGCAATTGCCAATAGGATTCCACAAGCCGATTCTCATCAGGTAAAACACTAAAGGGTTAAATAAAATCGAAAAGCTAAAATAATTATTTTGCAAACATAAGATTATGTTGTAGTATTTAACGCCTAATTTAAACAAAATAAATTTGGTTACGACCTTAGTGTAAAATTATTTCTTACCACAGGTGTCATGGAATATAATAGAAAATTCACTCATTATTTTTTGTATATGCTTCGTACTTCACTTGTAGAAATTGCTTTTAAAAAATTCAGTTGTAGTTTCAGAGCAGTCCTAAGAATGACCAAAGCTTCTCGGCAGAAGGCTTGGGCACACCGGAGAAACGCTTGCTAATAAATCCAGAACAAACATCAGTAAGATATTATTCACTTTGCCATGTTTTACTGCCAATGCTTGCCGAGTAGGTATGTTATAATCGTGTGAATATTACCAGCCCTGACAGCTTTACTGACAAATTGAAATTTTTGTCTTTGATAATTAATAAAATTCATATAACAATTATGTGTGCTTCATTTACCGTATATAATAAATACGTCAGTATTGTATTAATACGTTGTGTGAGTGTCGTGTTTCAAGTAATTAGAGACTCGTGTTGACCACTAATATTTTTCTTTTCTAGGAAAAGAAGATGGCTGAAAAACAGCTTGACTTGGAACAGCTGCCTTCTGAGTTTGAATGTTGTTTTTGCACGTTTAAGGTACTTACTAATGGCTAACAAATAACACTATACAATACAGTTTCCCTAACCTAATACTTTAAATGAAAATTTATGTTAACGTTGAGTACGCTTATTCCTTCTATAACTACCTTGTTATCTATGATATTATTCAAAATTTCGCAATACTGCTCGATACAAAAACAGTTACGCAAGTAGGTAGTATGTATCTACTTACAATAGTACTTAAAAAAGGATTTCCTTAAGGCTTAGAAGGTCAACAAAAACACAATTTATATATTGTTTTGCCTGTCCGACACAACTTTTACTGACATATTACTGACACTAACACACTTTACACAGAGGTATTTAGTCTACATTTATTTAACAACACAAAGCTGGTTACCACTATTATTTCTCAGTGTAAAATAACATTGCGCCATTATTTATAGGGCTACAAGGAGTTCATAGATGCTGAACAATTAATGCCGATGTCTACATCAGACTTGCGACAGCCAGTGTGCGTGGAATTAGCTTGTTTGCAGTCACATCCCGCGCCGCGCGCTCTGCCTGAAGCAACTCCCAATAGCCTGGATAGTCCTGGTATCTATGCTTTACATTTTTTCTTAATACTTTACATAAATATATAGAGCCATACGGCTCACACGGCTCATACGGCCCACCTTATCACGGGCGATGAAAGTATACACCGTCATTTCATCGCCCGTGATAAGGTGGGGTAACTGGCTCATGCGTTTGAAGGTTTTGTTGAAAATGTTTTAACAAGCACCAATTGAAATAAAATTGTAAACTTCTATAGTTGATATCGTATGTTAATACATTCACTTCTTGTTGGCCGAGTAGAGCACACGCTGTACGTGTTGGGCGTGCTCGGCTCCATATGTCTCTGTCTTGCGTTGCAGATACATTTGCATCATGCCTTACGCACCCTTTTCCTTCAGAGGGCGACATCACGTGCGAGAACGACTCCTCAAACTTATATGTGAATCCTCTGGATGGTAGCGGCGGTAGCGGTGCTGGGGAGGGCGCGGGCAGGGTGTCGTCGGAGTTTGTGGGTGTGCGCAAGAGTGCGTCTGGGGACGGGAGCATGTTGTGTGCGAAAGATTCTCAGGGCGAAGGTTCGCCGCGTGGATCGCGGGACAGCCTTAGTGCAGTCGGCACTAGTGCTAGCGTGGCTACCGTGGTGGCGTCGGCGGCGCAGCAGCTAGACTCTTCTCGCGGCAGCCTTTCACAGCCGCAAGAAGAATTGCCTGCGGCCGACGACACCAAGCCCAAACATAGAAAAGCAAGATTTCAACAGGTCAGTCTACGCTTTCGCTGGCCCTCTCACAACGAAGACAACGATGGCGTTCAAACATACCAACCGAGACAGTATTGGCTATGGGGTACAAAACTTTTGCTTTTGTCATGGAATTGATGTGTGTATCGTCCTTCGTATGTTTGCACGTTGTAGTCACATTGTTTACATTGTCTTCTTCGTTACCCGCATGTGTCTACATTTAAAAAACCTTCTAAAATTTATTTCCGTTACTATCTATAAGTTATTTACTTATTTTCTTGATTGCGCTTTTCTTAATTATAAACTGGTTTAATCTTACTTTATTCATGTTAAATATTTCAGGAGTGGTCGGAAGAGGAAAAGAGGCCACCTCGCGGGATAGCGACGAGGATAATTAATCATCACATACTATTTGGTAAGTATTATACTATTATAAGAAATTCGAATGTATTATATAACGAAGTAGGCTATTTCAGCTAGCTAATTTCTGCTATGCCTTTACATGTTGAACTTAATAAGTACGTATAACGTACTTTCTGTGTTCTGTAAGGTAAAAATGGCAAACGCGGGAGCGGCGGCTGGCCGCTGGAGGGCGACTCGCGGTCTCGTTCCATACTGAAGAACAAGGAGTGCCGCGGCACAGACAGCGAACTGCTCCTGCAGGAAACTACCTCCCTCGGCGCAAACGTCAGTTTTTTTACTATCATTATTAATTTCATCTATCAACTTCGTAGCATAAGATAGTAATATGTTTGATTGACCCAATCGTCACGTTTATAACTTTTACATGCTCTCCAACGTTTTATAAAATACCACTTGTGGTCATAGAATAAATTATTATTTTATCTTAGTTCTTACATAAATTATTTTAGTTCTTAGTAGCTAGTAACAAGTTACTGACTATTTTATTTGTATCTTATTCCAGGGTGACTCGGGCAGTGAGTCATCACCTATTCGACTTAAAGACTTCAAGGGCCACAATCACAAAACCGGCACTGAGAGAAGCCACCTTGTATCCTAGATCTTATCTACTAGCACGCCCTGCTCTACACCCGCGGATAAAATCTTTGAATGTAGCAACACATGCAAAATTAAAACTGTATGCCGTACTCCTCAAAGCGTACGCTATACTTAGATTTCTTAATAAAAAAAATTAGAATGCAATAAAATTAAAAATACATAAAAAAATTAACATATCATTGTGCGATTGTGACTGCTTGTTGATAGATTATTTTCATTTTGTAGAGTTATAAATATTGTAAATTACGTATTACTTAAGGCCGATTTTTTAATAGTCTAGTTTGTATTCATTAGCCAAGGAATTATTTTGGATTTTCGACAGTTCTTCTATACAAAATCTGTCCAAAGTAAATAGTTTTAATTGTTGGTATAGATATATTAATATACTATTAAAAGATAGGCCATTAATGTAATAATTGTTCATTCCAGTCGAAAAGTTGAAAGTACCTATTTGTTAAGTTTTTTACGTGCAATTATTAATTGCTAATTCTAATTTAAGCGTATATAGTTTGTACAGCATAGTTGATGAAAGAAAAGCAATTATTAAAGAATTTCTGAAATTGTTATAGATCATTTTTGAGTTTCTTGTATTTTTGCTACCTTTCTCCTAACCAATTGTAAATTGACAAAGATGAGCCGAGTAGTAGTGGTTCATGCTATTTAATAGTAACCACCCATAATAAGACCATGCGGAAAATAAAATAAAAATAAAATGGCAGGACTGTCAACAATGATATTTATTTGGAAGATAATAATTAATTTACAGTATGGAAATAAAACACAATATTAATCGTGTTTAACAATGCGATAGTTAACATCAGTGTGAAATTAATACATTTACCAAGTATAATAAGTCTGGCGAAGCCCATTACTTCATTAAATAAAAAAATCACTTAATGTATCACAAAATATAATACACAGGACAATAAAGTAATATAATACTATCATAATAATTGTCAATAACGACTCAAATATAATTTTCTTATATTATTAAGAATAATTTAAATTATGACATTAATCAACTCAGCTTTGGTTTAATAGTGAAAAGATAATTTAAACAAACGATGCATATCAGAAGTCATATAAAACTTTTATCAACTGACATGAACTCAATAAAAGCGTCGCTATAAATAATACGAGGACACATTTTGCACTTAGGTCTCTGTTAATTAATAACCATTATTACGAGCTATAAATTTTAAAAGTAAAATTTGACATTCGTTCAAATAAATACATCTTCGAGGATCTTACCTTAAATAATATTAAATATCTTATAGAAAATAAAACAATATAAAGAGGACATCTTTGTAAAACAATAGTCAATAGTGAGGATGAATAAAGAAGCAAAAAGTAAAGTGAATGTTCTTTTTTCATATTTCTTTATACGTAATAATGCACTTATTGGTACAATTTTTTATTTATTAAATGTGAACACACAGGCACCTTACTTAACATTTTGTTCATGGCACGCAGTTTATACTTTTTAATAAATCTACCTATTATTTAATGATATCATACTTCTTTATTAATTATAAAGTAGTGGTTTTGAAATTAACAAAAATCCTATATTAATTAGATGATGTAATGGAAAGTACAATCTATGACGTATTGCGGAAGACTGTCAGACAAAAAATAATTCAACGCAGCGTAATAAAACTAGACCATTCCCTCATTATGAATATGAAGTAAGTTATTTTTGAATGGCCCGCGATCATGGTTACGAAAAAGCCATATATTACTGAATAAATTACCAATTAATTAAATTTAACAATTATGAAAATATTACCTGCGATATTTTTTCATTAATTCTAGTTCTTAACTCTGGCAGTGTTCGTGAGTTCATAGTAATAATTACGTTTTTTATTAGGCATGGATTTTAAAAATATACATTTTATAATTTTAATTTAATATTCCTTTTTATAATCAAAAAGTTATAGAAAATAAATACTAACCATGTAAAACTAAAGTATCTGCCATAATCGTCATTTTTAATACGTGTCAGTCAAATAATATTAGCCAAAGCAAAACATTATTTTTTAGACAATTAGTGGATCAAGAATTACATTAAACTTCAGAGGAATTAGAAGAACAAAAATAAAGCAAAGCATAGAGATAGCAGAGATTAGACGTCACCAATTCTGAAAGGTGCTAGCGCCCAGGATGCCATCTTTTCATGAGTATTGTAGATGTTATTGAGTTGAAAAAGAAAACAGATTTTTATCAGCTTTACATACAATTTAGTATGAAATAACCTTATTACTTTATACTCCTTAGAACTTCCCAGTCCTATAAGGAGCGTTCTTTACTAAATTCAAATGTCATTTTATCGGCAGAAAACCAAAGGCCTCCCAATACATGTACTATAAAGAGACCTTTATACAAGGAAATACACAATTGTCCTCATAAGGATGGACAAAAACATATAAATATATATTTGTGACAAAAACGAAAGAGTACATAATTACATACGATTGAAAAAAGAATACTTTTGATCATGACATCATTAGCAACATAAATTTTCAAATCATCGAAAAACCAAATTACATAATTACTTGATTTTTAGTTATTGTACTTAAAATTTATATGTATACTTATGAATTTTAATTATGTTTTTGTTTAACGATATTATCATAGCCTCAGTTAGAACAAAAAATTATAATACGTATGACATACTATAAATTCATTTATTTAACGACCTTCTTCAAAAAATTATTAAAATTCCGGTTTCAAAAAGTAAAAACTTTCAACTACAGCAATATGTACGTGAGGCAAACATTATTCGAGTAAAGTATTGATTTCGTATTTCTAGAGCCCATGGCCCCATCTAATACCCTCTCACACAATTACCATTTTATGTTGTTCTATACATCTAGAAAAATGTAAACTAGGTAGTCAAATAAGTCATACACCTGTAGTCACCATAGAAAAATGTGTTTCTTTAATCAATACCGCAAAAACATAGTATTATAGTGGATTAAAAATCGGTCAAGCTCAATTTTAAGCCAGAGACTCGAGAAAACTTCTCAATTTTTGTATATTAAATTTATATATGATATAAACAAAATTAATTTCTAATTTGCCAGTCATATAACTGAAAAATATTTGTCTTTATTCAATCTTTTAATGTCTTTATGTCTTTACCGATACAAGTAAATTCATATCACACATAATAAATAGTCGGCAACACATACATGTTCTTATACTGTTATAGTTAAAATTAGTTTTCAGAATAACTACTTGAAAACACATTCAATATGTACAATAAACCTATTTCGTCCTTCATTCCAAACTTAGAAAATTTTAGTAACTAATCATATTTAAGTTTAAAAATGATGACTCTGTTCACTTCAATTGTCTATACTTGATATTGCTGTGTACTCACACAATTTGATGGTTATCTGTGCCATGCTATCATAAGCGCGGTCCGCAGTTTTCCCCACAACCAGGGGTAGAGCCCACCTCCTCTCCAGGCAGCACTAGCTACATATTTAAAATAGTCATAGAGACCCCATGGTGCATGGCCCCCATTCACATAGTAGACATAGGTGAAGCCATCTTTACATCGGCCCTTTATGGAATAATAATAAGGTAGGAACGAGTGTAGCCGAAATCTGCAAGGAATTATTTTCTATTCCCTTACAAAGAATAAGTACAAATTTACAAATTAAATAGGTGATGTAGGGCAAATCTTTAAAATGTTTAACATTTAAAATGTTCTAAGTTACATTATAAAAAGTTTGCTCACCTTCTTTTCTCATAAAAGAGTATAGCTTCATTATTGGTGGTAAGGACATGTAGGAAAATTGCTTTTACACGATGTTCATGTGGAGGTTGTGGTACTGGGCCTGCCAGGTGATTCAACAGTACATCTAGAAGCAAAGTGGCCACACCCGAGCGACGGTAGGATCGGACTACACCTGTTATTGGAATCATTTTGTATATCTTGTGAACAAGCCTATGGAGCAAGTAGTTTTAACTCACAACAAATATTTAGTAGAAAACTAGATTGAAATCTTTAAGGGGGCCTGACCCCCAAGTAAAACCATTGATTAATCATGTATTCTGCCCTGGCATAATATAATTTGGAGATGAAACAAAATAGTGACCCTTGATTTGTTTAACTCATAAACTACTAATGGTTATTGGTGTACCAGTAAACAGTGATTATATCAGTATAGAATTTAATCATCTGTTTTTGAAGATAATAAAATTGTAGTCAGGAACACTATCTTTTGCTATTCTATGAATCATACACACTGGTAATGATTCTGTTTAATTACCTTCAACATTCTTTGTAAAGTTATTTTGTATATTTATATTTCATATCTATGTCTAATAAAATATGTTGACCATATTATTAACACTAATATTATGATGTAGTTAAAATATTATTTATGTGCTGTATAGAATGGAAAACATAAAAAATTTATTACCTAATGAAAGAATATATGCTACAAGTGTATCTTTGGAAGCAAACCATCTTGACAGAATTCCTCTATCCTCTGCATTCAATTTGAGGTAAGGTTTGATCTCAGCAACAATAAGGCCAATTATCTGACTTTTATAGACAGCTGCTAAGGCAAAAAATCTTTCAGATGATGTTATGTCCTCATACCATGACTGAGGGTATTCTATTGGAAACCATTCTCTACACAATGCTCTAACCTAAAAAAGCAATTACAAAATTATTTTTATTTGACTAATTAAAATTAAACATAGTTTAATGATAACACTAACCTCCTCTAAATCATCAGGGCACAAGAAACGCAATTGTACATCTTTTAATGAACATTTTGCTTCTTTAGACTTCTCAATTATCACTTGGAAGCCTTCAGACAAGTACCTTGAAAGGGACGAATATCACATCAATAAAAAAGTGTAACGTTATAGCCGATACTAAATTCACCTTTAATGCTATGTTTACAGTTATTTTACAAAACAAACAACAACTATCTGAATTGGCTCCAACGGAACTTACAAAATGATAACTTGTTCCAATAAAACAGAAGGAACTCGGTAATTAAAAAACAAAACAATTGACTGTTCAGAACCAATTGGAACGTGATTACTTCATTGAAATGATTTTCAATTGCTTACCAGCTGAATCCAGCCATTCGTTACTTTGGCCATTAATAATCACATTCAAACATTTTCTGCTTGTTTTCGGGCTGTATACAAAATTTTCCATTAAAATCCTAGAACTTTTATTAATAAAAATTGAAGCTACGTTAAATGTATATCAAGGCTCGAAATACAAAGCGAAGCAAATAAAAATATAGGCACATATATATAGGTACTGCAGTTGCCAAAATTGACATTTGAATTTGTAAATCTGACAGTTTTGGATGAAAAGATAACGTACAGATTAAATAGCTTACCTGTGTGTCAATCAATTATAAAATTAATCTGTATTTAATAGAAGACATTAAAAAAACGCCACGATTTAAAAAATAAAGATAATAAAAAGCATATAAGAGTTATGCAGCACATTGCACAGATTATTAATGATTTTTATAGATGCCTAACACTTCGGGAATAGGTCATGATATTTTTTAAAATCCTTTACGTATGTGTGTGCATGGATGTTATTTATGCACAATAAAGCCGTAAGCATGTAAGAGGCCTAGCCACGTAGGCTTGATTAAGTAATTTCTGAATAGATCTGTAACCACCCAATGATTTTTGTGCTCCGCAACCATAATTACTAGTAATATGGTATTATAAATATATATAGTTTCATTACCGTGTTGTGTTCATGCATTCCTTAAACATTGTTAACCATGTTTGCTATTTTTCTCTACAGGAGTATGCTGTTTAACATTAAAAATATATTGTTACCTATAACTATCGCTAGTATTTCTACTATGTCCTGCTGATCACAATTTTATTTAAAAAAAAATATTAATGTCTATACTTTATAATATATTAATATGTACAAGTATAACAATTGAATCTTGATCAATTGATGGCTGAATTTTTACCAAATGCTTATTTTCTAAATTCTCGGGTGTAATTAAAATTCTGTTTGATAAACGCATTAAGTAGTACAATATATATTAAATATACAACAATAATATACGGTATTTACCTGGTACCTGCCAGTAATAAATATGAAGAACTTCCTTTATACTTATAATATCTCTACCTTTCTTTTCTTTACTTGATCATTCTATAGGAAAAACATATTTTTTGTACTAAGAATGCATATATGTACGTTACAATATTTGTTCATTGCCCTCAAATTCCTGACGCAACCGAGTGCAATGATTCAGCCGCATTGTACACATGTTGCTACTTACTGTAGGATTTGATTTCTCAACGATGTTCCCCAGACGTGATGGTTTCGACTTACGCTGGTGTCCGGTGATGCTACTTTCACACGAACTGTCGTTTACTCGCCACTTGAGCTTTTAAACACTTAGCCACATGGTAAAGTACCGATTCAGTAATACCATGCGCATACGTAATTGTTGCTATTTTTGACATAAATCTGAAATCTCTTCCCTTAATTCGTCGATTAAGCTAATAATAAAAAGCGTGAATAGAAAAAGGGCTCATATAACATATAATAATGACAAAAATACTACGAATTCTATGGCTGGGTAAACTACGAGTATAAACGTTTTCCTTAAGAGTCTTATTGGACATTTTAGCATTTTAGTGAGATTTGATCCTGTATAGTTTGGTTGGAATATGTTTAAAATCTTAATGTTTTACAGTTACGCCATTGGTAAAATATAGAATGTGGCTTTTGTATTTCAATTTCAGAATACTCTACTCTTGAAGTAATCACGTTGACGATGTATTGATAATCTTAACATTAATTATGTTTTGTTGCCTGAACCACATTTATAGATTTTTTTAAGGAACTTAAAAATACATATATAGCACAGGCATAGATATTTAAAGAACAAAAATGTAACTCGTACCTTGAAGACTAGTAAGATGCAATCTTATAATGAACCTCCAATGTATATTACCTATATGTGAAAGTATAATAAAACAACCCAATTTTCCAAATGCAGTGATATCAATTTTGTAAATAAGTTTATTTCTGGTCAGGTGAAGGAAGTACAAGCAATGAGGTCATTTTAATACTTATTAAAATATTAAAATTGATTACCGGTATAGAACGCATTTACTTATAATGATTTAATAAAAAATTTGAGGTCTGAATAACAAAAACTAATAGGTACGCAATGAATATACTTTTAGGACGAAAAACAAACAGAATAAAATTAAGCGTGAAATTAAGAAGGTTTTCTCCACCCTAAGAAATAATTAATATCTTATGGCGTTAGATCAGTTGCAAAAAGATAGATTCTCGTATAGAATGTCGGGCGGTCGCGGTGTACCCTGTGTAATGTGAGCCATCAGCCGGGGGCCTTGCGCACGCGCCGCTCGCATCATTTGCACTCAATCTTAATATCCCGAACCATGATGCACGATTACAGATTCATAACAGCGTCCCTTATTCGTGTTTTTATATTGTCTTCGCTTAATTGCTGTCATTTTTTATCATTGTTTTTACAAGATATATTTTAATTGTAAGCGCTTTTCTTTATAAAAAATAGGTATTACCAACTCGTAATCTTTTAGTGTAATGTGAAAACATTTGGAAATTTCTTGATGTAGTAAGATATCATTTATTGGTATAATTACTTATTTATACAAGAAAAGTTGTAGGGTTCATTCCATAAAGATTAAAACAAAGAAGATGCTGAATGGTTTATCAGCCGGTGGACATCATAAGCCATGAGAGATAAATGTTCATAAATTGTCAGTTATCGTAATTACATAAAATTATCGTAATTGTAGGTTTCATTAGCATCAGTTGCGAAAATATAAGTGATAAGATGAACAAGAGAGGCCTTGTAGGGGCGGGCGCGACCCGGCCGGAAGTCGGCCAGGGGTCGCGGTATCATCGAGGCCATGATATCCTTACTAATCGGTTCCAAGAACCATTGCATCTCAGTACTACGTATCGAAACCTATGTAATATTTAAAGTTATTTCAGTAATAAGATTGGGAACATTCTTATAAAATACTAGCTGACCCAGCAAACGTCGTTTTGCCACATAAATATATAGGGTTGTATGTATTTTTAATAATCATAAAAAAGTAAAAGAAATCTTTATCTAAATAATAAAAAAATTAGGTATGAACTACCCTTAACATTTAGGAGAATAAAAAGTAGATAGTAGCCGATTCTCAGACCTACTGAATATGCATATAAAATTTTATAAGAATCGGTTAAACCGTTTCGGAAGAGTATGTGAACGAACATTGTGACACGATAATTTTATATATTAGATATACCATTTACGAGTACTTCAACTGTTAACTTATAAATCACATTTTACATTTGTTTGACTCGTTAAAGGGTATAGATATACAC
>JAOSYY010000002.1:4697059-4737768 GCA_025727935.1 Hebomoia glaucippe
TATACATACACGCAATAGTGTATGTCTATACACTTTAACGAGCCAAACAAACGTAACATGTATGTATATATTAGTAATAAGGGGATATAAGTAATAATAAGGGGATTTTCGTATATTCAAAATTAAATTTCATCGTAATTATGCCGTGGAAAAAAAGAACACTTTTTGTGCATTTTTTATTCCTTTTTTAAGTACAACAACTTTAGTATATAAAATGTGAATGACGTAGTCGCGAGTAATAAGCTAGTTTATTTCTGTGATATTACCTATTATTAGATATAAACTAGGAGTTTTATGTAATCTTTATGTCAGTATAAACTGTGTTGTTTTTCAAACATATCGGCCGTAGCGTTGCTCTAATGGTTTGGGACGAATTTTTCTGATACGTGATATGTTAAACATAAGAGAACGTTCTACAAAGAATGATATTTACATAATATATCCGATAACATTAATTCCTATATAACCTACAGTATATAAGTCACGTTTGATAAAATCATGATGTATAAAATTTAAATAACAAAAAAAAACCACTTATTTAAGGAACTGTAAATAAACAGTATAGAGATACAAAACTAAAAGGATTTATTTGTTGATATGTACGAGTATATAAAACAGACGTCCGAGCATATATTCAAATGTTTAATTAATAGTTAACATCAACTTAAAAATATCTTATTTGTATAGGAAATTAATCACAATAATAAATTACATTCTAAAATAGAAAATGGCACAAAAATTGACATCTAATTTAATTGTTTGAATAAATATGTTTTTTATTAATTCATTAACAAATCATCCATTTGCAAAAAGGCTTATATGTGTGATTTTTATAACTTAAGCATTCAAAAATTTAATTACAGAATATATCATAAAAATAATTCATATATCGATAAATTAATAATTTGTTACGATATATTAACTATAAATGTCAACTTTTGTCAACTTAAAACTTATTTATGTAACTTGTATCTACTATTATAATAATATACTTTGGAAAATGAGAATTTAACTTCAAATAACTAGCTTATGATAATCTTTTATATTTTCATACTTACACGCCTACTTTTAAACTAATTTAATGATATTCACTATTTATATTGATCATTATAACCGACAGAATTCTAGAGAATTGTAAGGTTTTTCAGGAACGTAAGCTGTACAGTTAGCAAGCCCATTTTTGAAAAAACAAAGTTATAAATGTAACCAATAATGATTTATGTACGACTCCATAGCATAGGCGGGAGTAATACATTTTAAGTTACGAATCTAACAGAGAAAACAAACACTTAAAATTGTAGAATTTTTAGGTTTTAGCCATCAGTTTTTCACGTGATTATAGGATGTAAAATACCATTGCCTAAATAAAGACGTCTATCGTTAATTGAAGAACATTTTTAAAAATAAATATTTGCTTGTGATTAAGCGCACGTGCGTTACAACGTAGAACATCAAAACCCACATGGTGATATGATAATATATTTACAAAAAACCATTAGCACTAGACACCCATGTGTCGTGACGTGACCCATTTTTTATACGATAAATCATTAAATCACGTCTAGGATAAAACAAATGGAACTATATATAAGTTCCAGGCAAGTTATTAGGGATGGCCAGGATACAGTTGCCAGTCTGGGCAAGGTGGGTGCAGGTGTGATGGGACTGGGGTGTACAACGGGGAAACATGGTGTGAAAGACCATGGGGATAGCGTGGTTGCATTTCGTGATATTCAGGTACCGGAGCTGGTTTTAAATATTGATCCAGCTCAGCGCCATCTGGTGGACCGTCAGCTAATAGGGCCCCGTCAACTTCTATCCGAGAGAAGTCTATTTGAGAACGATCAGGAGAAGGCTCCCGTTTGAATCGCGCTGCTGAAGATGGTGGTGGTTTCCGGCGTCGTGGCTGGTACTTGTATTCGGGATGATCTTTTTTATGTTTGTTACGCAATTTCTCAGCTTCTTTTATAAACGGCATCTTCTCTTCTTCGCTTAGACTTCTGAAAGAAAAGCAATCTTTTTTGATTTGTATTTACTTCGGTTAATAAAATGTATGTGAATTTAATTTAATTTAAAATATAAACTACACCTAGGATTATAAAAAATTAGTTTTAAACGAAGTTTCCGATATTCAATTATTAGCTTATGTCAAGGATCACTACTGGCTGCACCGAAATCTTACCCACTTTTTATTTTTATTCTTAAATAAACCTAGTCGAATGATTACTCGACTAAATAATCAATGAAGAATATCTGTGGTTACTATCATATATCGTAAGTATTGTTATTTTGAATTTCTACTATAAAATGAATAGTAGTTACACATATGCATATTTTAAAGAGAAAAAGTGATTAAGTGGTAAGGAATGGATCAGTGGCTTTAGATAACGGGTGAACATTTCCAGATGCCATCGGCGCCGCCGGTCAATCTACAAGTGTTTCATAACTTCAATTTAAGTCCCCATTATTTACAAACAATTTAATATATCTACTGGAGCTTCCTCTATTGTTTTGGGGCTGATATGAAATTTTAAAGAAAAAACGTGTTTTAGAGAAAACTATATTTATATTAGGTATACTTAACAAAATTTAATAAAAATAAAATTTATATAAGTTTATTGAAATTTTGGTTCGCATACGACAATGATATGATAGTTATAGTATATCTGATCAATCAGAACACTCATTACATATCAAGATGTTTTCAACGTATTTCCTTTTAACTCAGGAGTTGATCGGCAAAGATAGGTAAGTATTGTCATAATAATGAAGGCAGATACGTCGCGGGTGGCCACTGACAAAAAAAGTACTCACTCCTATACCATATAATTAATATTACTAACGTTCAATGATTTATGCTATGTAGTATATGTGTATATATGTATGCAATATTCTGTTTATATAAACTAATAACTAGGTATTTTTTACTTTCTATTCTTATAGAAAACATAAGATTTTAGAAAGTATATGTATTAAGGTATATCTAGTATTTACTAGATTAGACCTATTTAGGTCTAATTTTAGTTATTTTAAATGTGTATATACGGCTCCACAAATAAATCGCAGTCTACATGTACAATTCTATTAAATAGTTACTTATTTAGTATCAATACATACGAGTAAGTAATATTTTATTATAAGTATTAAGAATTGTTTTATTAGTTCAAATTTCTTCAAAAATACTATGAGCAGTAATAATATAGAGCTATTATAGTATTAGGGCCCATATCAAAAATTTGGGACAGTCAAAGATGCTATCAGCCAGTTAGCGGTGATAGCATTTTAATGAGTAAACAATCGATGCACGCTTCACGGTTGGACGCCGCACGTCTATAGCTTGCATTTCTTTTCAATTTCAAGAGTACTTTTTTTAGGAGGTAAACAAGGGCAAACGAGTTCGTGGGATCATTAGAAGATAAGCGTTCACTGTCACATAGGAATTCGTACATCACTTCAAATTATTGTGTCCCACAAAAATGTTCTGCATAAGAGTTACTTATTAATCGCTGTTTTTCGAGGACAATGACGCTGACAAGATGGTGCTAACCTAGCATGGTGTAAAGTACCTTAATAGGGCATTTAGATTTATATAAATTTAACGCAGAAGATAATATATTATATATAATAAAATGTTTAATAAATACTTACTTCCACATCGATCCAAGTGATTTGCTGAGTTCCGCGTTATGTAGAGACGGACGCTGCTCCGAGAGACGTTTTCGCATTGCTTGTGCAAACACCATGAAGGCGTTCATAGGGCGTTTGACGTGTGGTCGCCGTATACATCCTCCGGCTCTGTAATATAGTATCATAAGACTTCTATTTCTACCTGTCAAAGGCTACAGCTACTAATATAAATCGTTGGAATACTACAATATTTAGTAATGTACAATTCATCATGAATCACATGAATAAAATTGCAAAACAATAGGTTACTGGTAATAATTATTATTACCAGTAACCTATTGTGAAGTTTGTTTATAATAACCCGAAGCATAACAATATTTCTCCCTACTCGAACGAAATAATTATCGCAGTCGTTTCGGCAGCGTTCAAAATGATCTTGTATAGGAGTCTAACATGCGACCGTCGATAATTGTCAAACCAACTATAACCATCAAGTGACGGCCATAAAGAAAATAAATTACGAGTACCCCTTTTATGTACCTTCGCACCACGTAAACAGTGGTGCGTCGCCTGTAAGCTTGTAAATGCTCCAAGTGCCTTGGCCTCACGTCATTTTACGCTCGTAAAATGAGGGCATTTTATTACTTTTTTATTTTCTAGTGCCGTTCGAATTTTCTTGCGATCCCGGCTTCGGCGATAAATTATATTTTTTCAAACGCTGACACGTCACTAAAAGTCTATCGATTTCTAACGTATCACTCGCGGGAACCAATAAGAAGCAAATAATTACCTTCTGCTTCGCCGAATCACCAGCGGCTTCCTTGTTTATTGGAGAGAACGAGTTCTACTAGGAAATATATGATATAATTTATTTCTTACTTCTTATTTTATTGAGTAATAAAACAGAATGTGGATAAAACCGCTTCGAAGAGAATTGGAAACTTGGAAAAATTATTGGATTTAATTATAGTTACTATATAATATGTAGTACACTATCTATAATTCTACAAAATATCCGAAGACACCAGTCGGACCTACCGCATGTTGCCATCTGGTTAGAAACACTTTAGTTTTAATCATTTTGAGATAATATTAGAACAACACGAACGCAAATAATTAATTACTTTAAAACAGTAAATAATTAAATATATATATTACTGTGTCAATGTTTGAATTATGGAAAATATATACATTAAAATATACGATATAAGTGTTTTGACTTGATAATTTCATTACCGTCCCCAGTAAAAAAAATATTCCGTAATTGAACGTTGAAATTACAAATGAGTTAAACCCATTACTGTATGTCTTGACAAAAAGTTTTATAGTCGGGAATAGTGATTTACAACAGAGGATTTCACGGTCGTATAACATTCATAGTCATAGATGTTAAACATGTTCCAGTGCCAACACATGAGTCGAAAAGCAAATCAAAGGCACGTGAACTTATTAATATTAACATCCTGCACCATCTATAATCATAAACTATACTCTTTTGACTCATGGAAATTTTGGGTCTAGATATATAATATACATTTTATATACTGATTACTCAGAAAAGGCAAATTGTAAGAACAGACCAGATCTATGTTTATGAATATTAAACTTTCTATTAAAATTTCTGTGTGTTAATCCTGCTAAAGTTTAAAACAGAGAATTGTCACAGTGATATTTAAATTCCTTGCGGATCTCGAACCATAGTTTATAGATGGAAAGATCGGCTATGCTTCAATACGCGTTTCGACCTCAGCGAGTAAATTTCCATATACTCTAAACAAAAATAAATATATCAACAGTATGACTTTCAATAACTAGTTTAGGAAAATGAAGTATATTTTATTATAAAGAGAACCTTATTTTATTCAGTTCCTAATAGGTCTTATAAAGAAGTAAAAGGTAAATAGGGTTTTCTGCCCATTTTTAGTCAATCATGTTATGGTTTGATATTATTTTTATAAAAGGATAAGTACAATCGCTGCGGGTAGCTCTAGTTGTGAACGTATCGAATTTTAAAACTTGGCAGTAATTCATCGACTTAGTTGTACGACGTGTCAAATTTTGGGTTATATTTTGAGGCCGGTATCGATGTTATTGTTTAAGTAGGCAAGGTAATCTGAGCTCCTGTTATAATAAAACTTTATATATGACCTTACGGCTTATAGAAAGTGTTGTTCTATAATTCCATAATATTTTATTAGTTTTAAATATTTAGTTTGTAGGCCAGCTTAAAATAATAAATATTTAATTGACAATCATAATCCAAAGAGACTAAAAGAATATAAAATATACTAAAATTATAAAAAGAATATTTAGTCTAACCATATAACAATATACATAAACACGTACCTCCTACTGAAGAGTATAGAGGATTCATACTAGTTACCTAGTGATTAAGATAAGTTTAGTTCAAAAAAATCATTTTTTTATGTTTAAATATCAGTTTTAGTTATGTTCCAATTACAATTTGTATATTTCTACTAACTTTAAGTAATGCTTATATGATTTGGTTTATAAGATGCGTATGCGCCGGGCGGCCGTTGGCTGAGGAAGTCATAAAGAACAGAGATAGCTGTCATCTGTGACGAGCACGCCCACACTATTTCTGCTACGAGCGAAGCACCAGCTTTGCTCTGCCTCACTACTATAACATAAATTTGCAAACGCAACAAAATAGTATTTTGACAGTTTGTTACAACCATAGTGGGTTTACAACTTTACGCTTGCGACTGTAAAAGCAAAGATACTATTAAGTGAAGTTTACTGTCAAAGCATTAGATTAAAAGCTTGTGTTGTCAACTAACAATGTTTGCAATAGAAATCATAATAATTTAATAATCACTTTCGATAAACGTGCTATTATATTTATGTTTAATATAATACCAAATTTAAATTACTGAAGCAGTTCCGTTAACATTTGGTGAGGAGGCCATTAGCTACCTTCAACCTCTATAATATAATTATAGAATTTTGCAATTGTTTCTTAATTTTACGGTTGTATGACCATTCGCGTTTCTTACAGCGAGAATTTTGTTAAATCATGTGAAAAATTAAAAGGATATTCTTTTATAATAACTGGTTATACAAAAGTATAGTCGATATTGAGACTATTTATATGTCAACAGTTTCTTATTACACATTACATTTATATACCTACGCCATAATTCAGAATCTTACATTTCCAAAAAATAAACGTTTTACTCATGAAAATCATAATAATATATTCAGAAGTCGAAATAATCTTTCAGCTTTTTTATATAATAATCAATGAATTTTCCATATTTGTTTTGTTTTTTCAAGAAGATTTTTTACAAACACTGGTAAAGGCAATAAAAATATATAGGTGCTTTTTACACATAAATATATGAATAGATTAGAGGAACTGTCCTATTGCCATATAAAAGCGCATCTTTATGGCCTTAAATTGCTATTGAACATTTATTATTATTCTTTTATAATCCTACTTAAAGTCTAGATACAAGGTTGAGATCTCGAAGCACATATGTTGTAAACTCCTCTGTCACCATGTCCTGAAATCGTCTAAACATCCCCTACGACTGCAGTTATCTTTACAGTCGATTTGACGACCATAAAACAATTAATGGTGTTGTAAAACACAACGGTAGCCCGTTTACTATCATTTAAACACTCGACTTGACTTGGTATTATCCGAGTGATATTATAATCTATGGAGATAGTACATACTTGACCATGGACACCTGGAAACAGTCCTGGGAATGAAAGGGTGACGTTAAATTCGAATTATCGTGTGAAGGAATTTATTTTTATCATTTATCAGTATAGGGTAAAATGTGTGAACACGTGGGATTCTATCAATAAAAAATTGAATTATATAGATTCTTTACATGTAAAATTTGTGTGGTGATGGAAATTTTAATTTTGTACGTAATTGTAATTGATGTTTTATGGTGCAGTATACGTAGTGTATGTTATAGACAACTGCCTCTGAATCTTTGCTTTGTATTCTTAGACGTATCAGATTTAATAATATTGAAATTTAACCATTCTTTGAAATCTGATATTATAGCATCCTTATTAATACGTTCACTAATTTTAAAAGACAATAAATAGAATAAGGTATAATTATAAAGGATAATAGATATAATGTAATTTATTCTTAGTATATTACATCATTTACATACACAGAAACATATAACGTAGCTACGACGTTTATATTTTATATATTATTTATCATAGTTTTTTAAACTTATACGGTCTTTTTCATGAATATCCCTCAAAATTGGCTTTAAAGCCTCACCAGTTAAAGCAGAGATTACAACTTTTACTTTTACGAACTTTTTTATCAATGGGAAGAAGCTTTAGTTTTATAATACATACTTTTCAAATTATAATGACAATAAGTATGATAACTATGACTTAGTAACACATCTGTGTCTACATTACCTAGTTGTGATAAGAAACGATATATTCTGTGTAACACAAATACTTACTATACAGTATCTGAAGTTAATCTATTTGTATGGCGGGTTTGCGTTATTACACGATCAAATATAACGAATGTCCTTGCCCGGGCCTCATGCCTTTTTTAAAAATATATATTAAATATGATAAGAAAATACATCTCTAATAGCTTGTCACTAATTGAGTCCACAAATTATATTCGTTTCAGTAAAGAAAATAAGTAAGTATAAGAAATTTATTTGTCTGCCGAGATGATTCCATTACTCATATTTATGTATTTAGATATTTACGTAGACTAATATTATAAAACTGAAGAGTTTGTTTGTTCGAACGCGCTAATCTCAGAAATCGCAGGTCCGATATGAAAAATGATTTAATTATTGGATAGTACATTCAGCGAGGAAAGGTATAGGCTAGATTATATTTTCAAATAATTAGGGATCATTACTAAAAGTCCAATAATGTAATCCAAGGTGAAAGAATGGAAATAAACGCGGCAGGAACTGCTGTCAGAAGCTAGTTATAAACATGATTGATGAAAAGATCTACTAACAACCTTAACTAAAACTATCTAATTCTTCTAAAATAATATCAGCTAGTAAGTGTTTCAAATATCAGTAGAACATAGTAACATTACCATGGGAGCAGTTTTATTCATAAATGAGTATAAAGCTCATCGTTCACAAAATAGACTCTTTACGATCTTACGAAAAGTAGAATCCCTATTGTGGATCCTTGTCTGTCTTGCAAAGGATTGATAGCAAATCTATAGGTACGTTTATACGGTATATGTATAAGTAAAATTGGGGTGTGTGTATTTGTAATATTAAAATAAACGCTTTTCAAGAAATGCATATTGTCTATTAGACGGTACATATACCGCAATAACATTTTTTGTCTGTATTTATTCCGGCTAATGTCTGAAGTGGCTGGACTGATTTTGACGGGATTTTCTAGCAGTCTGCATTAATATTAATAAGTAAAAAATATATATTCCACGTGGGCAAAGATGCGGGTACAGCTAGTAAAAGGATAAAGATTTTAAATAAGAAATGAAGAAAATTCAACAACATCGAGGTTTGTACGCGATATTAGTTTATGGCGTTTAGGGTTTCCATGGGTTAAATAATTTTCATGGTATTGTGTTTATTATTTTAAAAATGTTTATTTAATGTCAATATGTTGTGTGAAGACAGGGCTGAACCCTCACCTAGCCTAATACACAAAGACGTAAAATTAAAAAAAAAACTTATTAAAAGTTGTACTTAAAAGGTAGGTGCGATATGTAGTTCCATGCATTTGCGCATCTTCTAGTTTCGCGACGGACGTATGTATATATAGAATAATATGTTTGTGTTGAGTGTATTGTAGCCCTAAAATAGCGCATCGCGAATAACATTTAGCGAGTGATGGTATACCAAATAAGTAGGTATGCGGTAATGAAGAGCGTATGTGTTAACCGCGCGCATTACCGTCACTCCGCTAACCACACACATACGCCGCGCGCTACTAGATTACACTCTGTCAATATTTGATACACTGCCCTGAGGCTCTAGACGCATAACTATTCTAAAACTGAGAAATTTTGGATTATTCCACTTTAAAAGTAAAGGTCAAAGTGCCGACATTTCCTACATATCAAAGTCAACTTTGTATCTTGTCATATACTATTATTAAAACCTTATTAGTCTTAACCTGCGTCATTAATATATTTGTAACAATTAGATTTATGAGACTATTTTACATATCCTGAAAACTAAAGAAGTTTTTACTTTGATTTATATAATAACTAATTAATTATTTTCCATTAAAACTGAAATCTTTTGTTTACGATTTTGTATAAAATATACCCTATTATATTGATTGAAAAGAAAATATTCGTTTTTTATTTTTTTTAATATTCAGTTTGTTTTAAATAGGCCTGAAACATACTTCATTGGCATAATTTGATTCTACCTACACCTTGTAGACCTCACAATTTGTTTTTAACTTTTAATCACGCTGTCTAGCTTTTAAATGACTGCATGACAAACCATTCAAATGAATAGAAAAATGTAAAGTTACTTATTTTCTTTGCAAATATTGAGGCCAAAGTTGAATTGTCAAGTGTAACATAATGGGCGGAATGAGGTACACAAAGAGGGTGCATGCGGGCCGGAGGTCGGCACCTGTGAACGTGTTTGCGCCCCCACTTACAGGGTAGGCTCCAATCGCCGCGCAAACCAACCGTGTTTGCCTACACCGGTGTGGGCGAGGAAATCTTAATCTAGCCGAGTGCTTTGTATTTCTTATTAATGAATCATTCCGTTTCATTTACAAATATCGGATATTATCAAGTTTGTTTAATTACTTGAATCTGGCTGCAAAGCACAAACCGGAATTTTAATTAAAGTATGGTATATTTTCTACAAATACAGTTATATATTAAAAATCATAATGTTAAAACTGTTATAATGGACAGTCATTTATTTTGATAAACTGTGCATTAAAAAAAGTTTTATAATAAATAAATAAGGTCTTTATATAAGATATAGGTATACAATAATTATTTTGCTACATGTTAGCCATAAAATCAGAAATAGATCTACGAAACAGATTTTCAATAGTTTTCGATTGAATTCTCAGTAAAGCTTAGTTAATAATATTATAAAGACTAGTAACCTGGGGAGTCCCTCTAGACGCAAAGCGGAGATAAGAACCCCACAAAGGGAATGTTTGCGCAGGGAGCGCTATCGCCCTAAATACGGAAACAAATCGAAGCCTAACAGGAAGATGATAAAAACGAGCACACCTTAATAACCTACTAAAGAAGTTAGTAGAAGGTTTTTTATTAAATACTGGAAAAGGGAGCCTTAAGAGAACTGCGGCTTCAACTGTTAACGTAATCTTTTAGTTTATAGAAAAAAGACTTTTTAATTAAATGAAATTATTTGTTATAATAAAACATCTATGACATGAATGTCATTAGACCAACGTGTCATGTAAATTTAATTACAGTACATTATATCTTTTAGTCTTGCTTACTCCGCCAATCTTACAATTTCGTGAGCCCAATATTTTCAATAAGTGTTTTTGTAATTTCACTGAAGTTTTGTTATTGTAACTATGCATTCTTGTATAAGATTCCCTTTTCTTTTAATGTAGCTTTAATGTTTATTTCTATACTTCATGACTCTTGTATGTTACAAACGTTGTCCAATCGGTACACAAGTACAGAAGATATGGAATAAAAAATAATAATTACATATGAGTTAATACTATTCATCGATAGGAAATTAATGAACAAGGAGAAGATAACAGATAACAGAAGCTATTCAATTAGAGGCGGCTTATCGAGTGTCGCTTTTATGAAGACATACCGACAGTCACAGGTCACCCAATATTGTACCTACTACATCATAACTGTCATCGGGACGAAATACATCTGTGTTCAAATAATTACTCTCTAATTTCTTGGCATCTTCATATCTCCTAATTACTTACGACAATAATTATTCTTTTCTATATCAGGATATTTCTCCGTTATTTATTAAGGATAATCAATAAATTAGGTAGTTTAGATAATTTGAGTGCGTGGTATAGATATCTATGTTTTTAAAATGAAAATGAAGTCGTAATACCTAATATTATTTCACGTGCTTAAGAGTAAGGGTTTTTTAAGGAATTTACTTATGATTTACACCTGACATAAGTCACATATACGTAGCCTAAAATCACTGAACAGTCATCGCCTTTTTATATTGGATATCGAAAACAAGCCTGAATCTAATTTCACATATTATTTTATATGAACGAAGAATGTTATATTTTAGGGGCACTTTTCTTCTATGAACGATACCTCCGTAACTCGAAGCGTATCTATATAAATTCCTGGCGCCCATTTAATACTCAATATGTGGTATATTTATAACATAACAAAATTATAACATTATTATCAGCTTATCGTATTGTTGCAATTCTTTGTAAAGAATATACCCTACCAATAAACTTCATTCCCAGAAAGTCCTCCCACTGTTATCATTATTATTTATATTATATTGAATATAAGTAAATAGTATAGTAATATGTCTATATATTGTTATATAAATGAAAATTATCAATTATGTTTTATTATTTATATATCCGTTTTATAAATGCCTATACAAGAACCGAATTAAAGCAGGTACATAAGTAAACATGTACAAAAACAATAGAAGAACAACTTGACGTTATGTATATCTAGTTTCTGTTCTGAATACATACACATACTGACTTTCAAAATGTCATATCATAACTATTGGCTATAAACGTAACGTTTATAGCCAATAGAATAGGAGAAGCGGTACTATATCTCATGAATTTGAAAAATGTTCTTTTAAATTAATTTAGTTTACGGTGCGTATGAGAAGGGTACTGTTAGCGCCTTTAAGTATTTAGAACAATGAAGTTTATGTGAGCTTAAATTATTTTTATATCTAAAATGTTGATATAAGCCCTAAGCCGTAATTAATTGTAAATAAGCTTAAAAGTGAAATTTTGAAAGTAGATTTACAGACACAGACAGTATTACAACAGATCCACAATAGTAAGTTTTAATTTAATCTAAATAATTAGCCTTCGAATTCGGAAAGTTGGTGAGGATTTATTTCGAGAATGTATCCTTTAAACGTTCCGAAGTTGAAAGCAGAAAATTAAAAAGCACACCACGCTAATATCAATACAACATACTCCATGAAAACAACATTAATTACAGACTTAATATAGTACAAGTAGCAATGTAAAATATTAATTAATAACCCAGGACGTTTAAGTATTGTGTACTTATAAAGGCAAGCACTTGAGATCTCGCCCTTAACCGAGAACGAACTTCAATTAAAAGCTTTCTTGTCGTGATACAAATGTCATTGCGCACTTTCTAGATAAGTCAATACTATTTATAAAATGCGTTGTCAAAACATATATTGTGTTCATTATATCATTACTTTGCCCTTTCAGAAAACACATTTCTAAGTATATATCCATTTCATGAGTTTCATGAAAATTTTGATAATTTACTGTCCCATATATAGTATATCAATGTGTAGAAGTTTTTAAATTTTCAAAAGAAATGATATTCGTCAATTATGTGATATTAAAAACAATTTTTCAGAACTTTTTTGAGAAGCTTTTTAGTTGAGTAACGCACAGAAAATTTATAATTCAAGATTAGTGCTGAGTTTCTAGTATGACCTAGATAGCAATATATTCTGTTGTTTGAAAAAATGATTTCCGCAGGCACAAAAACCTACCATTATAAAAAATACAAATTTCTTACTTGTTCGTTTGAGGCACGATTGTTTCATAATTGAAAGACTGCAATAGTTTGCCAACCGCCTCATTGATCTCCAACTTGTCGGCGGGCTGTTCGGAGGGCCAATTCATCATGATTCACGATCACTGTTCGCAGCGGTACGCGTGCGATCCACTCGCGCGCATTTACTATAAAGAGCCCCTTATGCTCCGCGTATACGTATAAAAGCTCACGCCGATACTTTCAGAGTGCTTACTTGTAGTGAATTGTTTTGTGAGTTATGATTACGAATTGTTATTACATTTTTGTTTAGTGATATCGATAATAGTGTTAAGTATTAATGTTTTGTGAAACACAATCCTAAAACTAAAATTAAAAATGATTGTCTAGGGACATGACTAGAACCTACCACTCTAAGTAAAAGCACATTGCTAGGCGAAACTTGTCTTCGGATTTTTGTTATTATAAAATTACATACTATCCAAAAATCTTTAATTTTCTCATCATGCGTTGCATGCTTACATAAAATTAAACCTAGCATGCAAACGTATGTATCATGATTAAAACAACTAAAGATTGGTGGTGTCATAGTATTTAAATAAATCTTATATAGATCAGAATATTTTTATTTATAGAATTTTCCAAGTTTTCCCGTAAGATGCATACAGTGGGCGGTGCTGGGCAATAAGGACCGCCTCGTCTCGCTATTGGCGCTCGCCGTCCACTCTGACGTCATAGTACTGCGTACGCGCAATTCTCCATTACGTATAATATATCTTCTTATATGACAAAAATTTCGAAACAACAAAACATATCCTCGTATATACTAAATGGTAGTTATTCGAATATAAAAATCTTATGTGTATAATGGATACTATTTTGGTTATGTATATTTACAATTATGTATTCACTAGTACTTTTACTTATATATTAACGATGTTAATTGGTATTATTTGTTTGGTAGTAAATTCATTAACTGAAACCGAATGGAAATCCTCTTTTTCTGAAATCGGAAGTTATGCCTAGAGGCATATATTAGGGTTTATTTGGTTTTTCTCTTATACACCTGCTTAGTATCGAAATAAAAAGGCATTTAGATCGTCCGTTCGTAGAAAGATGAACCCTGTATGTATATAGTGTGGAGTATCGCGGTGAGTATATCAATCATGTCTAACTCATACATCATAATCTCATGTCATCAATATTGAATGAACAAAATTTATATAGTTTGTTTAGAGTACATTCACAAGTTAGCTGCTTTTTATTAAAACTTCCATTTAGTCAATTAGACCGATCTAATTTGTGTGCCCAATTCACGCAAGAAAACGCTAATTGAATTGTCAAGGTGGATGTAAGTAACATGCCAACTGCCTTTAATACATATGTTCGTATATGTATCTACATATATTTATTAGGTATTTAGAAATAAGATGAATATCGCTATACATTTTCGGGTTTCACTATGAATTTACGACAGAATATTATTTTTATTTATAAGACTGAACTGGTCAATTACCTGCTGACTGTAACAAGAAATAGACCTAGTTTTGTTTCCCCTGAATACAAGAATATAGTCTGAAATTCGCTAACGCAATTGATTTTTATTTATTTTAACACCCTGAAGTACCACATTTTTTTTAAAGCCTATTTAATTTTGTAGAACGAAGTTTTGTTATATTTTATAAATTGTCGTTGTTTTGTAAATTGTAATTAAGTAAATATATCCAAATTGATTCCGCTGAGATTGTATTAAACTATAAAGCTAATAGCCCCTTTGATCTATTTGATATACCTATACAAGTGGTCATAGGAGTAATAGTATATTGCAATATGGTAAATATGTAATGTATGGCAATAATGTACCTAATATTCCATTAATCAAGTAATTACCATAGCAAAAATGATAACACATTAACTAAATAACTACTATTCATAACTGTAAAAGTTTTGACAACTGGGCACAGAGTAGTAAATTATCTACAACATAATTTCTGACCTTTTTTGAATTATTTTCCTTCCGGTTTAATTTATAATTTAATCAAGGAGTAAGTTTTTTAGACTTCACATTTCAAGGTTTTTTTTTTCAAATTTCAAAGTTTTACGTATATTATTAGATTTTTTTTGATAAAAGATTGTTATAAATATTCATAGTTGTTGTTTCTAACTTATCAACACAAAATAAATAATGCGCATTGTTTTTTTTACGTGCTATTGTATAAATAAGTACCGATAGTTATGCGCTATTTTACCGAATAATACTTGAGGCTACAGCCGACGTTTAATATTGCCATTGATTCTAATTTGTCAATTGTCATATGTCATTTGTCATCTGTCAATTAAAAGTCTAAAGTTTCTAAACACTACGGCGTTGCGGTTATTAAATTTGAGTTGTTGTTTATGTTCAAAAACTATATAAGTTTTTCAATATACTATTACCATTAATCAGATCTATTTACCTTATCAAAATATAGTCAAGTATTTAGTTCACAGCAAATAAATAACTTAAAATGAAGATCGCAATAGAAGGTTGTGCACATGGAGAGTTAGAGAAAATATACGAATGTGTAGAAACTTTACAAGAAAGAGAAGGAATAAAAATAGATTTATTAATATGTTGTGGTGATTTCCAAGCAGTCCGTAATAACGATGATTTACGAGCGATGGCTGTATCTGCAAAATATTACAATATACGTACTTTTTATAAGTATGTTTGATGCTTAGTTTTATGATCATTTTCTAAATATACCTATTGATACTCTCGATTAAATATTACTTTCATAATTATTTATAGATATTACAGTGGAGAAAAGGTTGCACCAATATTAACTATTTTCATTGGTGGAAATCATGAAGCATCTAACTATTTACAGGAATTGCCATTTGGTGGATGGGTGGCACCAAACATTTATTATCTAGGACGAGCTGGTGTTATTCAATTTGGTAATTTAAGACTAGGAGGTAATCAAAATTCAATAAATTGTTTGCTTTTTTTGCAGTAAAACTGGATAAGTTTATTCATTTTTAATTCCTTTTATTATATTTATAAATGCTCTATTTTTAATAGGTATTATCAGCAATTCATTTTTATTACAGGTATATCAGGAATATTCAAAAACTATAATTACTTACAAGGTCTCTGGGAGTGTCCTCCTTATACAAGGAGTTCATTACGTTCTGTATATCATATTAGAAATTTTGATGTGTTTAGGCTAAGTCACATAAAAGAAAAAGTTCATGTTATGTTATCTCATGACTGGCCACGTGGTATTACTAATTATGGAGACAAGAACAATTTATTAAGGAGAAAACCATTTTTTAGGTAAATATTAAGATAAGATTTTAATTTTTTCTTGAAAAAATATAAAAAAAATTAACTAATATTTCTGTGGTTTAGTTGTTATCACAGAATTAGTTCCTATTTTAGTAACATATTAAATCTAATCATATGATAGAGTAATCATACTATTGAAACAACTATACTTAAAATAATTTTTCAGAGAAGACATAGAATCCAATCAACTGGGCAGTCCACCAGCAGAACAGCTTCTTACCACTTTAAAACCAGATTATTGGTTTGCAGCACATTTGCATTGTCAATTTGCTGCTTTAGTAAAACATCAAGATGGCAGTGAAACTAAATTCTTAGCACTCGATAAATGTTTGCCACAGAGACGTCATTTACAGGTCCTAGATTTGCCAGCAGAGTATGATGGTGATAAACAATTGAAGCTTGATGTGGAATGGTTAGCAATTTTGAAGAACACTAACCATTTGTTATCTGTTAAAAATATAGACTGTCATCTTCCTGGACCAGGTGGGACTGAGAGGTAATATCAATATATATGTATAAAATTTTAAAAAAAGATTCCAAACCTTTTATTTATTTAAAGAAAAAATGCAAACTATTGTATTAGACATTAAATTTTCTGCTTTTAAACTATTCTTGTTTAAAAAAATTATGCAGGAACCAATCAAGTTGAAATATCATTTCATTTTAGATATGACTACACACCAACACAAGAAGAAAAGGAGTTGGTCATGACAGTTATGGGTAATTTAATAATTTCCAATGACTCATTTGTTAGAACTGCACCAATTTATAATCCGAAGACACCTAAGCGTGTACCAAATGAAGCTATTATAAATCCACAAACAGTTACCTTATGCGAAAAACTTTGTATTGATGATCCATTACAAGTAGTGCTAGCTAGATCAGGCAGAAGTATGAAGCAGCCTGTGGTAACCGAAAATTCTGAAAGTGTGACATTACAAACTCCTATCAAATGTTCTCCTTTAACATTACCTGCTCCAATGACACCAAATGATAGTGAAGATGTTTCAAAAACTGTATCTGCTTTATCTCAAACAAATAGTTCCTTATCCGAAAGTGAAAATGTCACATCTGAATGTGACACACCACAAACAAATAAAAAGGTCTTTAAAAGAAGAAATTTAGCTATGTACACACCTGAGGAGGTTGAAACTGGTAGCAATACATCATGTTCTCTAATAGACTCTGACAGTCCAAAGTCTAGTAAGTTGGCTTGTAGGTCTAACTTATAAATATCACTTAGAACATTAACATCTATCTATTTAATAATTACTGAAAACTTTTTTATATATTACTATCAGGGCCAACAAATAGAATTTAGTTGTTGGAATTCAAGGTAAAACAAACTTTCAGTCAGATACAGCTTTTTATAGTGTTGACACTGGGCTAGCCAGTATTCTATTTATGAAGTTTACTAAAGTTTAACAATCTCCACTTGCCTACAGGTTATATGTAGGAAGCTCCGAGAATTTTGTGGAATTCCAAACTAATTTTACTTATATTCTTGTAAAAGTCCTGTCCACCAACCTCTACAAAGATTTGTGTCTAAAAAAATTTTTGAAACATTATTTTCTAATACATTTCTTCTTTTGACTTTTTGTCTGTTGTTTCTTTTTATTTGGCGACTACCTTTATTAAGTGGTATGGCATATTGTGGTCTTAAGGTACTTTATTAGCTTTTTCTTTTTTGTGGACTTTATTACATTTGGTTTTTATTCTGGTAAATTTTAGCTTACAGTATGTTTCTATTTGTTGCCTCTCTAGATATTTTTTCAAATACTCTAGAAAACCCGCTCTTATACCAGTATCTTTCAAGAATACCCAGAGACTTCTGTCTTTATTTTGTGGCCAGCTCTACATTTCAGGTTATATCTGTATTTAAGTTAATTTAGGAAATTCTTAAAAATTTGATATAAAAGTATGTTTATATACAATTGAATTTTTTATTGAAATTTTCATGTGAAATGATAATAAGGAATATGTTTATGTATAGAAGATATTTTACTGCTTAAGAAAATAAATTACGTATTAGTAATTCACATTTATTAATTTGTTTTATAAATACCATTTTATGAGCTATAGCATTGGAGTGTCTTAATTGTCCATTGGCAATATTACTGAGAGATAACAGCAATAGATATAAGACATGAAGATGTCTAAATATATTTTCAATTCTCTGTATCATTATTTACATTTTATTTTCAACTACATTTGTATTTAATATACATCATTAAAAATAAAAGGAGGGATGATAATGGCATTTTTTAAGTACATTAAAAAGGTATTTACTAATGAGAGTTCACTATTCTACAAAATTCAAGTGTATATAAATAATACCTCCTTGAATTCTTTATTATTTTTGTATTAAGATTGTATTTATTTTGTGTAATTATTGTTAACATCAGATGAAATATAATAATTTATAAGCAACACTCAAGTAGATATAGTTTATAATTTACACAAGAAATCTAAATTATTCTAGTGCTGGAGTAAAATTAGCATTGCTTATGGTAAGCTAATACATTTTACACATCAATTTAAATAATTATTGGTAGAATTAAAAAAAACAAATCAATCTTAAAACTTTATTTTGCCCAATTTAAATCAGAGCCTACCTTATTTACATAGTATTACTATAAATTAACCTTAATTAATTTGAAAATCTATAATTAATAGACATGAAAAGTTCCACAGAGTCGAATTTGAAATGACATCTTATAACTATTTCATCTACTAATACACTACCATGTTAAAAAAAATTACAATTTTTTAAAACATATTTTGAGCAATATTATATAAGTGCAATGATTAGTGAATATATTGTGAAAATGTAATGTTTTTGTAATAAAATAAATTAAAAATAATTTTGTTATCATGGGACAATTCTTTCAGTGCATCCTTATGACAGTTCTTTGAAATGAAATTAATATTAAGAATGTTTAATCATTTAAACATAAAAAGTAAACTTAGTTTTGTACAGTTATTTAAATTAGGAACAGCAAACAGAAGTGTACAAAATTAGTAGATGCCTTAAAGGCAATAAAGAGTATAAAAATAATGATTAATTTTTTGTCTTACACAATCATCAATTTAATAAAAGTTTGATGGAGCATAATCTTGTAGCATGTTTCTTTACAAACATTTACAGAAAGATTAAATAATTTTGAAGACTTATTTTAATCCTCCTGGATCTCATCTAGATAATCTTATTTCTTTAATACATAGTATGTAGCATAGCTGCATTTTAGATGTTGATTACATTATATTTATAAAGTTTAGATGTTACATAGTGCACACCTTTTTTGCTTATCTCTAGCTGTTTGAAAACAAATTCAAGGAAAAAAGTAAAACCTCTTATTTATTCTTCAATAGTTCATTCAACATGAGTTAGTAAATGTTGCCTCAATTGTGGCATTGTTTTTGGCTCAAAATCACATTGGTTGCATTTAAGTGGAATAGACATAAAACTCTTGTGTGCTTCAGGAGACATCTTCTCTATTGATCCTTCTTCCTTTAATTTGTTGAGTACATCTAAAAATAAAGAAATTTAATAAGTTGATGTTTATTTCTAAAGGTACATCCAGTAGAAAGCGTGAAAATACTTTAAATTAATTTATCCTTAAATTATATAATTTATATTAGATATGATAGACAGAATCAATATGAACTCAAAACAAAGTCACAGTTAAGGCTTAATGTTAACATGCATATCAAATTTGATTTATATAATTTTGACCAAAACATTACCTTTATATGGTAGAAAAAATTTTGTGGTAAAACTATTCCAGTGTATTCTAGTCTTTAAGCATGGTGAAATCATATCATTACTTATTATATGCATATGCATCCTTTGCATACTGGGTACGGCATGAAAGCCGCTACGCAGCATGAAGTCTGGGTGATCTTTCTGTACATCTTTAAACACTCGCCCAAACTCTTCTATTAAAGGAATATGTTCCTTTGTAAGTTTATAAATGCTGCTTATTTCTTCGCGAGGTAATACAAGGTAGTGAATTTTGGCTTTTGGATACTTATCTCGTAGAACAACGATGCGCTCATTTTCTTTATAGATACATTTTGGATCTTTCATCGATTCTATTAATCCTAAAGACCAGAGTGGCTTAGGTTTATGGATAGCGCATTCTGATCCATTTTTACTGTGTTTACTCATTTTTATGTCGAAAACTAAATGTTTTCACCACAAATTTCAAAATCTATTTAAAGATTTATATATAAATAAAAGTATCAATCAATAAGTAACACCTATCTTGTCAAGAGCATTATGCTAAATACATTTGGAGAAACAGTTTTTCTTTCACCTTATAAGACTCTTTGTTTATTCTAATTACAGTTTTAATTAAAAAAACAAGGAAAATTCGTGAAGCAATTTTTCACATTTCACATCACCCGCCACTTGACAGTTCGCTGCTCTGATTTGACACTGGCAAGTCTAAAAATTATATATTTCCAGTTACTACCAGTTTAGTTTAAAGTTCTTAATAGGAATAAGTTTACATACAGTGAGTTATATGGTATACTAACCAGGTATAAAATCATATCGCATTAGTGAAAAGTACCGGTAAAAATATGGCAATACAATACAGAGTACTATTCGATGTGTATATATATGTATTTAATTTTGTTGAATTTTTTTTCTATATCACTTACAGGCACGTATTGTCAACTATTTGTGTTCTGACAAATGAAAAATAGGATAAAAGTATAAATTTAAATGTTTCAAGTAGGTGTGGTGAAAAGTAGGAGGAATAGTGATTAATTCACAAAGGTCTGGCGAGCATGATTTTTATGAAAATAAAAACGCCATCATAAGATTTCTTAAAGATTAATAATTCTAAACTGTTGAATTTAAAAGAAAATAGGTACACTATTTTATTACACGAAAACATTCTGTCGCTAACTCACTAATTAACACATTGTGGAGAATATTTACTGACTAATATTTTTAAATGTGTAATGTGAATATATATATATATATATATATATATATATATATATATATATATCGGTTGATAGGATTAGTTGATAGGATCGATTTCGTCAACCGATTATATAAACAGGATCAATAACCATATACCAACTGTCGTCATTACACAGTAAAAACAAAAACGTCATAATTTAAAATTTATATTTATTATCTACAAAATTATTACATAATAAAATATAAATCTAAATAAATATAAGTGCTTACCTATCTACGTCATACTTAAACTTAAATACTTACGTAACTATCAAACTACAATCTGTCTCAAGATATGTGTATATAAAAATTGTCATGACTGAAAAAACAATTGTTAACAGAAGCAACATTGTTTTTCAGTCATAAGAATATATGAATTATTATTTAACACTTGAATAACAAGTTTTTCTTAATTTTAGAAATATCGTTAACTTAAAAATATGTAATTAAGTAATCATTATATAGTACAAACATATTTTTCATTTTGAAAGTTAACCTACGTGTAAATATTTAAGGTGATGAATGTGGTGGAAGTAAATTTATCTAATTAGAGATTAGAAGCTGTTTACGACGACAACATTTTTTTATAATTTTCTATATAATGCAGCTCCCACATTTAATTTGAAGTCGTGCTCAATGCTTTGAAAGTGTAAATTCAATTACTTTCAGTACATATATGTTGAAAATACAATTAAAATTCTGTTCATTGTACGGTGGCTCTTCCCGTATAACCTGTATCAGGAATGGAATGATGTGCTAGTTCTCGTAATATTTGCTCAAAACCCTTGCCACGAGGTGATTGCAGATTGCTGTTTTTCATCATTGTAGAATTTAATTTAGTTGCTAGGTAACACATCTGTAAATAATATAAGACCTAGATAATATAGTATAAAAATCAATTACTGTTCGGTAGTCTCGCTGATAAAGCCTTTTCTTTGTATATTCATTATGAAACATTATTTGCCAAAATTAAATGTACTCTATATGGCAGAAAAATTGAAAAAACAAAACATGAATAATTTCGTAGTGTATATCTTTGTGGATTAATATCAATGTATAGCATAGTCATAATTATATTGTCTTTTGTTAGCTTATCCCAGGACGATAGCTACTGTCATTCTAAACTGACGCGGGTGAAACCAGGCGAATACGCTTGTACCTACATCATATGATCAATGACAAAAGTATGATTACTTTTAAAAGATTCGCCTTTATATTCTTTAACAATTCATCCATTTATATACTTATATGTACCTAATTGAATCCAAGTCACAATCAGATAATGAATTTTACGCTTACCAATAAAGCTGACATAAATAGTAAAGTTCCAAGTGCTACAGCAATCATCATAGATGTAGCACAAGTGCCATCAATAGGTGTCCGACGAAACAGTTCTCCAGGCATTACTACGGTGTACTCCAAATTCTCCTTAAAACGTGTGAAGGGTGTAGTCCCATTTTCCGCAACAAGTGACGAACTGGTGATGTTGTGTTGCGTAATTTCCGGCAACGATCTCTTCCGGCGCCCGTGACCTACCGGAATGGGATTTGAAATAAAATCCTATTAACTAGACAACCACGTTTGGTTATCAACATTAATATTTTAATTGAGAGCCACACATTTTAAAGTTTGACTAAAATAACTCTGAATAAAATACATTTATAACTATAATTTTGCAATTTATACGCTTATAGTAATCGATATAGTTTGCCAGGTTTATGTGTATTTTATTTAAATTATTTTCTTGATATTTCACTTTCAATTCCGGTTAAACTGTATTTTATTTGAATATGTGCCATTGCGTACCTGACAAGATAAGATTAAAATGACATTGGGTCTTAATTACCTGATGGTTCATATAAGTCGAGACAATAATCGGGTTGACAATCAGCAGCTTCCATACAAGCTTTTATTTGTGAGTGTATCCATAAAGTTGACCGTTCCTTCATGGAAGCGAGAAGGAAAGCTTCAAAGTCTAGGAATACTTCGTTATGTCGCTCACGGTAGCGCGCAGGCTGGTGAGGGATTATTGACGCAAAGTCCCGGTTTCGGCATCTATTAAAAATATTTTTAAACTATTCAAAATTTGAACCAATGTTGGCTAAATAAAATTGGAGTAATACGTACAATATGATATATACGGTACTGATAACATAAACATAAACTACAAAATGTTTGTTCGTTACGTCAAATATCTGAAACAGCTGGATTATATCGTGACTCACTGACAGGTAGCTAATATTATAGTTCGTAATGTAATTTATAAAAAATTAACGCGGTAAACTAGGAGCGTACCTACTGATAGGAGTATAGAAAAAAGCTATTTTATTTGTTCATATTACTTAACCTGGCATGTATGGCTGTACACGTTTTAAATGGATTTTGTGTAAACTGTTTATCAAGTTATTGATTATTTAAATGCATTACCCATCTTTAACCAAAAGTACGGCACCGGAAGCGTGAGGTCGGTCAGGGTCTGGCGATACAGCAACTTCCAACAACTTAATGTGACGCCATGCTGAATCAGGATTAATGCGTGCGCGCAACTGTAGCTTTGTTCCAATCGGCACTGCCTATCGTATGAAAATAAAATAGTTACTGTAGTTTTGTTTTACAGTACATTTAAATGAATACATAATAAGAGGAAACAACTGAAATTAAAATTTATAATAATCAAACACAGAAATATCATCACGTACAGTATTTACCTGATCGACAGGCATATCCACTGAATGATTCGAATGCCGGGATAAAGGGGGAGCCTCCTTGTATAACGCTACTTCGTACTCCAGCCGACCTGGTGTCTCTTCCACGACACCTGATACCCGAGCACCGTGCGGACTAAAAACATTATTACTGCATTAAAACATCAATCGTTTTATAATGAGAATTGTCGTGTCACAGATTAACCGAGAGATATTCATTTCACTTTTCTACAATTTCTAATGAATTGCTTTAATTCTTAAATGAAATTTTATTTTAAACTGTTACCGATTATAGGAATTCAGTTTATCTGTAAATTTATTAAATGAAAAATATAAAATCGAAGTCTTAAATAGATAATTCCTCATTCATCTTAAGACCCAATGTTACTATATTCAATATAAGAAATATATGTTTAATTTGAAGTGCCATTGATCATAAGTACATTTCTTATATGGATTTTGGAATACTTGCTTGTTCAGTGCGAGATAACTTGATAAAGTCGTCATACAATATTAGGTCACATTTTTTTTTTAAACTTAGAGCGGTTCTATTAGGTTCAATTTAAAAATTCAATGCTTTAAAAATAATGCACGAGTTCCCGTAAATAATTTTATTTCATTAGAATAGCTAATAATTTTGTGGTTATTAGAGTATGTTATATGTAAAAACACAATTTTCGAGACAAAAGATAATTGTGAAAGTTGCATAAAATATAACTCTATAGGTGCCTTTTATTTATATTTCATGGAAAACACTTTATCTTGTTGGTTCATTTACCGTTTTGCATATGAATTAGCTGATTATATATAAATTTAAGGCGGACCTTTCCACTATCGCTATATTATAGTACTTACAAGCTACCGGCAAAACCTGCGGCTTTGTTCTCGATGATGGTGGACTCTGGTGGCTTGCACATGATAATGAGCTCTTGATCTGATTGCATCACCACGCCCGGGAACTGCGGGAACCATATCCGGACGTGCACGAAACCCTAAACAATTATTAATTAAAATCAAATATTATTTTATAAATACAGAGGTATATTATTTTGTAAATTAATAGAACATAATTTTGTTTTCATAGGCAATTGTTAATTATATATCACAAAGATAAATGAATTACGTATCTACGTTTTCTAATTGACAAAATGAAAAAATTTAAAAACCGTACTGCGATAAATGTATATTTTGTGTTTGAATAAGGATTTTTACTAAATTAAAATAAATGATTAATTTAGCAAATTTTATAATGATGGCGCATACTGAAATATGTGCCTTGATTTGTCATATTTTCACAGACGGAATTGATATGTATTTTCTATACAATATTAAAGATAAAAATTAATAACAGACAGAAGGATATATGACGGATTGATAATAATTTATCAGTGACATTCTGGCCTACTTAGCAGATTGAAACAAACGGTGAAAGTCACCAATCGTAACATTTATGTCAGCAAAACTGAGGTAAACTGCACTAAGTGATTATGTGGTAAGTATTACAGTCTTTAGCGTACTACACGTGTTTTCACCTCGATTCAGTTACCGGTCCACATTGACTTAATAATATACCATCAGACTACCACGTTCTGTAGGCCATTCTGCATTTCATACTGTTATTGTAACGGCATTTCTCATTATACCGATGACACAACATCATCACATGGTGATGTGACACAATGGGAGAGACTACTAATAATAACCTAAACTTATTGCCTTGTTACCAAACGCAGCCTACGAAACGGTACCTCTATGGTATTAAAACATGGAACCGAAAAAAGGTACCTATAGCTATACAGCGATGAGCCATCTATTTTTATTTTCTATTATTTTTCTTGTAATTATCACTGTAACAATTTATACTTGCGTATTGTTAGAATATGAAAACTTTTATAGAAAAAAATTATTGGTAAGTCTTAAAATTATATTAAAACTAAGTCACGGCGTGGATAGGCCTTGAACTTTATGATAAGTATTTTCAAAGTTAAAATAACGTTGCATTTCAATTAATAAAGTTCGAAAGAAAAATTATAAACAGTACACAATAAAAAAGAAATTAAAATAAATCACGATATTTGATTAACTTACATTTCGTTTGAGTACCCCACATTTTGTAAAATCCGCTATCCTTAATCTATAGAGCAATCCTGTAGGATCTTCTGGTTCTGGTCGGATCTGACAGAGGGGATCTCCCAATGGATCAGTGGTTCTATCGTCAGCGAACAAAGGTGCGCCTTTGAAACCTTCTGGTTTTCGCAATAACGCTGATACCGAATCTCGAATTCCAGAACCGCCACTCGCAAATGTACACTGAATGTCTGTCACTGTAATTATTTCAAATTGATTTATTAAACTGGTAATGGTAATTCTGAGATGTTCCTTTTAAAGTTTTAGAATTATTATATAGTTATATTTGACATACAAAAGTGGCTTGGACTTTGGAATTCAAATGAAAATTTCGAACTCAGTTGTGATTTATTTATAGATTAACATTTATTCGTTAAAATTAAATATGGAATGTGAATATAAATTTAAAATTTCTTTAAAACACGAATAAATATATGTCGGCCCATATTCAAAAATTTGCTTAATGCATGACTGTGATAAAAACGTACTATAAGATACCCTGAATAGTTTAAGGTCATTAATGTAATTTAATTAGATTAAAGTAAATGCTTGACCTTACCATCATAGTCCTGACCGAATACGCTCCCAATCTGAAACAAAGAGCATTCAAATAATATTATAGGAAGGAGATGAAGTAATGAGCGCATTGTTTCTATAATATATTGTACGTGTTAATTGATTAACTTTAGAAGTAGTTCCTTTAAAGATTATATCTGGCTCTAAAAACTTTAAAGCTATACTTATAATTACAGACCATTAAATTCACGCTTGTTAAATTTCCACTAGATTAAGCAATAAAATCGTGCTTTGAACAAACATGCATGTCTTAGAGTATTCTCATAAAGTATATAATAATTAAATAATTTTATATATTAACGATTATGAAATTCTATGTAAAAATGTACAATTTTTATTATAAAATGGGAAGTTAAATTAATTAAATTGAAATACTATATGAATTCAACGTTGTGGATAATTGTGGAGTTTTTAAATACACATATCTCATTTAAGGCTTAACGTTGGTTGTAAATGAATATTTATAGACATGATATATAAATAAATCAACAGAACCACTGCAAATATATTTTTTATTGTAGCAGCCATAAAGTAAGAAAAAATACAAAAATCTTCATGAAGCGAATCAACACTTTCCTTTTACATCTCATTGTTTTCTACATACCTACATATATACGTTGTGTACTTAATTACGTATACTACCACTTTTTGCTAACTTGTGATTTAATGTTTGTATGCAAATTAGTTTTCAGATAAGTAAACTGTTATTCCTAAAACTGTGTTAGTCAGTCTGCTTATTCGGCGTGAAGAGGTCAAAAATCAAGGCTAATTTGAAAATTGATTAAAAATAAAATTTGTATATTTTCTTTGGTTCTAGTAGGAAAGGCTACATCGACTGTCATTTGAACAAAAAGTTTATATTAAATAGTCCCAGAAAAAGTGATGTAAAAGTCCTTTTGTGAAGGTTTTCACAGAGCGTTGTGAAATTTCCTATGGGTCTGGGACTACCGTTCATAGATGGAAAAATGAACTGCATTGAAGATTAATCAATCAAGTCCTATGGCGTCAGCATATTTCCGTATCACCAAACTTGGTTTTCTATTAATGTAATAACTTGTGAACATTATCAGCCCTACATTCAGTTAGAGGCAATGGGATGGCCGTAAAATTGCCATACATAATCACAATATTTGAGCTTCGCTTCAGATACAGTCCACTTCCTTTTACGGTTGAGGTACGGTACGATACGATCCAGTATTACGGTTAAAGTGTAAATCATCAAAAATCGATTTGTTACAAGACCGTTCTAGACGAGCGTCTAATCGCTATTGATAGCGGAATTGTTCTTCCACGATTACTGTGTGAAAATGATGTAAAGATATCTACATAAGAATGTTTCATGTTTCTAAGAGATAATTACGAACATATATAAATGTATTTTTTTGTAATATAGTATAGACTAATTGGCTCAGTGTAATTTTATGTCGTTTCCATTCATTCGGACCCCATATATCTGATAAGCTAAGCAAGAACCATCATTAGTTTTGAAAATTTTCGCAAAGATCCCCATAAATTATATAGGAAAAAACTAAATAAGCAGTGCAAAATAAAATAATTTCCTTGAAAATATTTTATTTTGCACTACTTTAAACTCAAATAGAACATATACATAATTATTAATATATGTTTTATACCTAAATTTCATTATAATAAAATATTCTCAAAACTATCCGAATATAACAGGTGAAATAAAAAGCTACAATATTCTTCTTGATACTAAGGTACATCAAAATAGGTTTTGTAATAATTAGCACTATCATTAACTTCCTCGTTTTTGTATTAAGTACTGCTACAATCCCACGACAGTTTAACCTTTTCCCAAGCGATTTAGTTTTGAGTAATTTTCATTTAAACGCTACAATTATGTCTCACTGCAAATTTAATTATACTTTTATTACATGTTATACTAAGATTAACATACAGAATCTTGCATATGACTTTGTATAATGCGTAATTTATATATATACTTTGTTATGTTAGTATATGATATATTTTACATAGTAAAAAGGCTTGCTTTACATTTCAAATATAATTTTTTCTAAGTACTTCTAAAAATAATAAATTTTATCGAGAAGTTAAGAAAGAAGAAACAATCTATGTTTAAGAACTTTTGAATGGCGAGATTCTTATGTATATCCTAACAGCAAATGTAAGCTATTTTGAACTTTGTCAAATCTAACGTATGACTTTTTCTTATCTTTATTTATGAACCCGAAACAATAAGTCATTAAGTGAAAAATGTCTAAATAAGTATCTAATGTTACCACAATACATACATAATTTGTCTATTGCACCGTTAATAAAATATGTCTACAATCATGTAGATATGATGAGCATTAGAAGAACAGTTGTGTTTTTTTTGCAACGTCATTACTATAAATAAAGAGGTAGACGCGTGTGCATTCAACTTGTAATACACGCATCTACATTTCTAAAGTTGCGTTTACACTTATCACTTGTGTTTGTATTGTTTGATTAATCAGAGTATGTGTAGTGAGTAGTGTTTTCTACTCATAGAAGTCGATAAGGGCATTTGAGTTTCAATTGTTTTTTCATATAATTGCTATTATGGAATACATGGTTACTTATTGCCAAAAAGCCTTTGGAAAATATTGCATGAAAAGACCGACTTCTCGATCTGAGTACTATAACTCGATACACATAGAATGAATATATACAAAGATTAGGACCATGTAAGCACTACATTATTATGTGAAGGCATAATAGGAAGATAGTACGTTACACGTCATAAATAGTTCATGCTTCATCAGAGACTTACATCAATCATCATAATAATGATGGTTAATATTGACTAAGACGTGTTTACGTTAGCGATCTTTATAAATACCGTATTAAGAGGACGATTGGGAAGCGGCCTATTTGTATGACTCGTTTGTGAAGTTTGACATTGACTTCATTAATTTTTTTATTAATGTTATATTTTTATGTTATTGCCATCAATCTTCCAGTTTAGAAAGGATATGTGTTCTACTTTTAAAAGCAACCACCAGTCTACTCTAAAAAGTATATAAATTTATTTTTAATACAAATATGGATATGATAGTTGTATTTTTTTATAAATATGAAGATAATTAAACTAGAATAAAAGTAAGGCAAATTAACGAGCTGTATCCATGAAAATTTTTTTAAGATATACTCTAAAATCGAATTAATGCTGTTAACACTTTCCCTAACGGTATATTTATAACAAGCACGTGTAATTATTGTGGTAGAAAATATATAAACTATTATGCGGTAAAAAGTGTTCTTGGCATTTGTTATTATACATACATACATACAGTAACTAATATTGACGTTCTTCTAATGATTTATATACTGAGTTATAAAATATTTGTTAGGGGTTCTCCTAAGATGATGTCTTTCAGTTCATTGCCGTTCAATGAACGTCAGCGTGAAAAGTTCCATAATTCATTATAGTACGTACACTTCTTTTAAATACAAGTACGTCATAAAAACTTCACGCTACAGCGAGGTAATTTCTGTAAAACACCGGATAAGAACTTGGATGAAATGTAACTATTATTTATTTATTTATGTTGAATAAGATTGTATATAACTATGTACTTGGGTACAATCTGTAAACAGCGTAATGTTATATGTCGACAGATCCTATTTGGAAATAATGAAAAAAATATTTGAAAACATTTTTACCACTAAGTTGGGATGGCTAATATGGTTCGGTTTTTATTCGTCCGCAATCTACAGAGCGTGAAATCTAATATCTTAAATGCTTTCAATCACGTGTTCACAATGCTCAAGTTAGTTCATTTGAACATTTTACAGTTGTTCATTTAATTTGTTCACGATAGCCAAAAGATTTACCGAGAAATTTACAAAGTACCGTATAATTCGCTTGTAACGAATGTAGTTATGGTAAAAAAGTTTTCAGTTAAGTATGTAATAATAAATAATTTGATTTTATCACCGAAAAGCTATATCATGTTAACATTTCAGCAGATATTTAAAAGAAAATATTTTACTTTATTTAAGTAACGGTATCTTTAATGGCACCGAGATTATAATATTTATTTTGCGAAAGATAAGTATGCTGATTTGCGCGAAAGCTTTCCCTTTTGCGGTTAAACTCAAACGCATCTCATTTAATGTTATATTTGCCCGAGATTAATGATAGTCAGTTCACGTAAGTAATTGACTGCCTAGATTAACCTCGCCTATTGTGGAAATAAACTAACTGGTAATACTACAGGTTTTTAGTTCCATACGAATAGATGCCTAGTTTAAAAAAAAAAGTAAATGAAGCTAGAAAAACCTTATTAAAAGTCTGTTAATAATAACAAGAGATTAATTTAATATATCAATTCACGTTTAATACAATAATATTATACCCTCTGGAGGTCACTGTGGTGATAAATTCAGGTGTATTTCAAGAAAGAAACAGATTTTAAAAGATAAGAAACAGATTATTGGAAGATAAAAATATAAAAACATGCTTCATATTATTAATCTTAAGTAGTTATAAAATAATTTTCTATCAGTGACTTTGTTAAATAAATTACCAATATGCATTCTAGTTTTTGTCCTAACGAAATATATTTGTTGTATATAATAATTGTTCTATTATTAATTTAATAAATAATAAAATATAAGTGATTTTTTTACATTTATAAAAGTTAGCGTAGCTATTATAATTGTTACGATTTTTTATAACTTAAAGTTGAAAAGGACATTTTACTTAAAGTTACAAATTTACCAATAACAAAGTATAGATTAGTAAATTTTTGGAACATACCAAGAAGATAAGCACGAGAGCGCAGCCTCCGGCGCTCGTCATGCTTGCGGTCTTCCACACTCGAGCGCGGAGCCAACCGTTACTACTATCTGCCCCGATTACCCTACTGATGTTACCACTAAAATAAAATTTGCTCGACTATTATTTATAAAACAAACACTAAGTTTCGAAACGAGAACAACACTGTCACGATTATTTACGACCGCAGTAAACGAGCTTTCCGCGCGTGCAGAGCTTTTGAAAGTAGCCGCGTGATGCGCCTGCGACGTATGGAACCTGGACTGCACGGTGGTACGCGCAGTTCACTCGACGAACAGTTATCAACCGATGGGGAGGGTACCACCTGTACCCTACCGTTCTCACGACACGATCACTGATTCGCTTCGCAATTCGACAATCTCATGATCTACATTATTGATTGGCGTAGGATTTAAGTAAAGTAGGTTCAGGCGTTCGTCGCGGCTGACTTCAGTGCCGTGACATTCGCATGAAGAAACGAATGGTATGAATGACGGCTGTGGTTCGCCGAAGTTCCAACTTCCATTTCGAGGCGCCGCGATTGAACGATAAGATAACTAAATACACCATTTGTCCGAACTCAGTGACTCTATCGATTTGATCCGTAGGTAATTATAGTGACTGTAGAAAGTCAATCAACTCCTAGATGAATACAGATAAACTTTTGATTCACTTACCCAAATACCTTCATGTTACAACCGTTCATTGTTTGCGCCAGCGCTTTTACTTCTACAAAATTTATATTTGAGCGTATCTTCCATGTATATAAATACTCATCAATCACGTCTCAAATCTCTTGCAAAAGTATAATTCATTTAATATCAAACTCTATAAACTTATTGCATTTTAGATATTTGTAGAATATCTATTTCTTGCAAGCCATTTGTGAAAAAACTTCATTACTTGAAAGTAAATTTGCAATAATTACAAAATAAAAGTTAACTGTAAGTTTTATTGTTTTGTTGTTAGTAATAACAACTGACAATGCACCTTCCGCATTACCTCAAGATCTTTGATGAAGTTTATGATGCAAGTGACTGGCACCCAGTAAGCGAGTAGCGATCCATGACCGTGACCGCGTCATGCCCTTTTTTACTCACTTTATAACAAAGTTATCTACGTCATACATATGTTACCACTGCTTTTCTTACGCTAATTAACAGTACAATGTATTCTTCTTGTGTTACCGTTTACTGCTACAAATAGGTACTCCATCACATAGAGCTAATAATGACTCAGCAATCAATATAGATTGAAAAGCTTTCTTTCAATTTCTTAAAAGCTCAGAAGCGTCTTTTTTAATTAATAATTAACGATATTTATTTAAAAAAACGATTTAAAGTGTATTATTTTCTAATAATATTAGTAGTTTAGATTTTTATAATTCATTACTACATAGACAAATCTAATAAATAACCTTGTGCAGTGTCTTCGAATTCCGTATTTGAATACTTGTATATAAATGTTTATTTTATGTGTTATATAAAAGTAATTAAAATATTGCGATCAATTTCTAATTTAAATCAATTGGGAAGTTTGTCACTTTTTTCGATAAGAAAGATCCTTTTTTATGTATTTACTTATTTTAGGTTGAAGTAAGTAGCAAGTGAAATGCGATGCTAAAACCAGGTTACATAAATAAATCTTCCATTTCATAGGGTCGTTGTGGCCTTTAAGCCTATAAGAGAGTCGTAAATAATGTCACTGCTTGTATCTGTAAATAGCTTTCGCCGCTACATAAGTTTCCTTTAAACACAAAAACATCTCTAAGAGCGAGAGCAGACAAATTACAACCTAGCTCGAAGTCAGTTAGTCGGGCAGATGGCCGGTTATATGCAATAAGGTCACTGATATTACTATAATGATGCTCTGGTGACAGGATTTAAATTGAATTTATATAATTATATGAGATGTATAATAGTATGAGAAAACGATTTTTTTTTATTGACCCGTGGCAGAAATTTAAGAATAGTACCCTCACAGTCTTTTTTAGGAAAACAAAACCTTAATACATTTTCTCATTTAAGATTTAGGTAACATCGTAACTCCATAGGGTTCTCCATTTCAATTGATTTAAAATACATTGAACATTATTAGGAGAAAGTATATATATATATTTAAATTAATGTTTTAACCGGTAATATTAATAGTTATTGCTTTTCTAATAGAAAGTTATTTCAAGATAAGGCCACCATTTTCATTACATTGTTATTTACATATGAAATATTTTCATTTTTAGCAAATATATATTATTATATTTGATATGATCACGGTGCACCCGCATTAAGAACAATAAAGTCTTTAGATTACTCTAAAAATGATTGTATAATTTTAGAATATTTTTTCCAATTGAATTTATATGTAATTAAATTTTTTACACCATAAATGATATTTCTTGTATAGTTATAATCATCAATCAGGCTTTATTATCAATTTTATTTTAAATTAACGAAACAACACAGATATATCAAAAATTTGGGAGTTAGCAGTCACGGGCTGTGCTTGTTTGAAGTACTGAGGGGTAAGGTGAAATTATGGGCAGGTTGGGTCTTTGTGTGCCAGGCGGGAAACTACGGCGAAGAACTCACCCGTTATGTTGGCATTGATCTTTTTAAATTTGCAACAATGACCCAAGCTATCAGTATCCTCAATAAGGTAGGTTCTCTAATGATTACATAAATAAATAATTACATATTAAAATTTTATTACATAAATGAAAATATCTCAGAATTAAAATAAATGCTATCTTTTAAAGGAAGGGACTGAACTTTAAACAGAAAAGTAAAGAGAAGATCAAGTTATAAATAAAAAGATAAGTATTCGAATTGAAAAATTTGTTTTAAAGTATTTTTAACTTTAATGAGTGTCGTCTTTTTCCCTTCAATTTCATTATAAGTACATTCTATAGAAAATGTGATATCAATGTAAAAAGTCACTCAATTCCCAATGCATTCTTTGATTCACAAAGCAATTGAAATCATTAGGGCAACGCGTGCCGATCGCGAGGTTTTTGCTTCCATCACATCAATGCGCGTCGAATGCGCTGATTGATGGACCTTCCGCGTGTTAGAATGACATCATGACTATATGGTTGCCGTGCTCTGAAATCGATATAAACAGTAAAATACAGGCCCGTTACACAATCGCCGGTGTTATAATGCCCGTGGAAATTTTGTCTGTATCTAAACAGCGTCTTCGGTTATCGCGCCTATTATAAAATTTAACGCACGTAATAGCTCTATGGTAAATAATATATAAGGTATAAAGTATCGGTTAGGCCAGTTGTATTAGTTCGACTGTTTATTTTGAGTATCAATATTATGGAGGGAATATAAATTGCATCTAGGTCACAAAATGAATGAATAAGCGAAAGACGCGGAGTCTAGAAGTGTAGGTAATGACCTTATTCTATCAGTTTCTTATTCGTCAAAATAATATAGATCATCTGTAAATTGTTGAATGAAGAAATAAGATCACGTGACTCTGATATTATCTTATTCCGTCAAAGGTTTGTGTTTATTTGAAAATAGCCAAAAGAATTCAATATCGTATACTTAAATTAGAAATATTTTTTGTGTTAAAATAGCAACCAGTGTGTACCTATAACATAACAAGAACGAACAAAACATTTTCTTTCAACTATAACATATCAAGTGTCCTAAATATACATATATATATGTATGTATATTTAAACCCTAACTACTAAAACATAAGTTAAACGTTTATTTAATGAAGATTGTCTGTGTCATTTTTTGCACGTCGTTTTATGTACGCCCTATTTAATATTAAACTGTGGTAATGTTCCATAATGTCACTATGTCGAACATTAATTTGATTTATTGAAAGAGAAAGGCTCGAGAACGTTATAAACCTCAGATAGAAGTACCTTAAATAAAATTAAGAGATTGTAAGGAAATCTAGCGTTTGTTCGTTGCGGTGAAACTAAAAACAAAGTGTTAAATCTTTAGAAACAATCATGAGATTCTGCGGTTAAATGGCGGTTAACAATTTGAGAGTCTCCAATAGCTGTCAGTAAAGTATTTGGTTAACGGGGACTTCTCACGGAAATCGAGGTTGACCATTTCAGTTCATTTCGACCGATCTAATTGTAATTTAAACTAAAATGGGACTAAAATCAAAGGCCGGAACAAACGCACAAGTAGAACATTCAAAATTTGTATAATAACGAGCTAGCGGAATATTTCGTTTTTTAACGCTACGGTGGCTGCGCTGACGCAGATGTTATACCTACATTAAGACGTAATTTGGGCGTAGTTTCAATATAGAAGCATTTAATTGTCAATAATGGCACGAAAGTTACTGCTACGTTGGTACTATGAGTTTATAGATGAAGCTATATAACTTCCTGGGTGCTTTTCATTAGAATGCAAGTTACGTTACTATGTTAACGATATTCCGCTATTTGAGATCATGGTTCACAGGACGGCGTTTTATAATAATGTCACCAAATTATTTCTACCTCGAAGATCCTTATAGTTTTTACTATCACCTTGCAACTTATATTTAATTATCTTTCTTCTAAATCAATTGGCTACCATTAAAAGATATTGGTTGGATATAAAGCTCTTATGACTTACAAATTATCCTTATATTATTTACTGTAATAACACATTTCATGAATATTTGTTGTGGCAACCGCTAGAATTGTAAAAGATTTATAAATAAAAGTTAAAAACTAACATTTTAGCTTATTTATTTGGCATGCCTCTTTTAGCTCCGTTAAGCTTAATGCAAACGGTAAATTATTTAATTATACATGGTTTAAATCAACGAAATTGCTATAAAAGTCGTTAAGCAAATTGTTGAACTTCCAACTTACATATTTTTAACTAGATTTAACTATATATATAGCTATACATTTTTTAATTAGGAATAAAAGTAGGCAAGTGAACAGCACAGTAGTGTATACGATGTTCTTCGGTTAAAGTTTCGGACGTCATAAACATTAAAAAAAAGGAATAAATATATATCTCGATATAAAATTACACATCAAACCACGTCGTTATTATTATCATACAGGAAAAGAAAACAATTATAAAAGAATGAGTTATTTTCGTGTCACGTAAAATACCTGTAGAACGAATATAAATTTTTTATATTGCGGTATTAGACATGATCTCAAAGAAACCTAACGGAATTCCTTCCTATTTACGTTACAATGAAGATTGATAAGGTGTCAAATTTAATAGTCATTAATTAGTTTTAACAAGGAGGTAATAGTGTGATGAAAATGCAACGTTTTATATTTAATAAGATACAAAAGAGATAATAATACACACAATAAAGTACAAAACCAAATGACATAAAAATAAATTAAAAAATACGCATTAATCAAACAATAGTATATAAAAATATCAAACTATAGTATTTAGGTATCATCCGAATCATATACACTTAAATCCAAAATGTCGTTCCGTTAGGACAGTTAAAAGTAGGCTAAAATAGATATACTAATTTGTATTACATTGTTTATTATTTGATTAGATATTCAAAAGTAAAGCTAATTTTATCCTACGTCTAAAGTTGCACGGAGCCATACAGACTTAATTTCAGTGAAGATGGTTTCACGGTTTCGAAAAATAGTATAAATGTACACCGTGACACGAGATTTCTATATACCTGCTAGCTGTTAACCGTAACTTCGTTTGTGTTAACATTAAAATTAGGTATTCTTCAGGAAAAATATAGATAAATTATTTGTTTATTATTTCAGGAAAAATATAGATAAATTATTTGTTTATCAAGTTTTATCGAAATAGATTCAACCGTCTTAGGGTGTTTGTTTTCTAGACTAGTCTAGTCTACCTTTAAAATACATACATATTTTAAAGTTAATTTTAATGTATAAAAATATCCTAATATCCTTGTAACAATTGTTATTCTACATGATATATCTACATAAAATATGCGAGTCGATTCCGATGCATCACGAAAGCATGGTACCTCTAGAGATATTAGATTATTTCTAGAATTATGTACTTAAAGAATATTTCGTGAAGGATTAGGTATAACAAGCTAAAATGCACCTATATATAATAGAATAATTACAAAATATATTTTCTGTGATAATTTTTTTTTTTCCATATACTCACCTGGGTGAATGTTTGTACCGCTTCTCAAACGCCCTCTTCTATGGCTACCCAAGCTAAAATTGTAGCCCTATCTAAAGCATCGCGTTCATCCAAACCCTCCATAACTGTGAAGCCGCCTTATGCCAACTAAAGGACCTTCGAAACAAATGTTTCATTTACAAAGAACTTAATGAGTGACAGTCAATATTCATTACCAGTCCAAATGTGAAAACATAATATGTGATGATGGTAGTGCGAATAATATCTGAAAGTTATCAGGAACAGCATCGTTGACAAATTCGTAGCATGACTCTATCAATAAGATGAATTTTAATATTTCGATATAAGTATTTTTCAGGCACAAAATCGCAATCCGAAGAAAGTACAGGAATGCAATATAATAACCGTCCTCTTCAACTTATAGTTATTCCTTAAATACTACTATAAACAAGAATTGTCAACGCAAGTCGTTCCAACTACATACACAATTCAACTCATTTACTTAATTCTCTAAACAGTTTTATCAAGAGGCGTAATCTATCACGTAGCCTCCGTTTAAAATATATGTATTATAAAGTGTATATTTACTTAAGTGTTTATTGCCTATGATTTAAAAAGGCGGAAATTGCATTAAAATTTTAGAAGTGAGCGCAAAATGTATGTATGAAGATTATATACTTAGCGCTTACAAGGCTTTCGTATTCTGTCCTTAAGCTCATTATATCTTTTTGAAAAATAACATCAAGCAAAAGTAAAGTTGACTTAGACGTAGCTAATGTATTTCACAAGGATACAAGGCTTCCAAAAATGAAGCGTAGGCTAAATTATTAACTAAGGGCATGTTTTAGAGCGATTTGTAATAAGTATACTTAATAGTAGGTCTAAAATATGTCAACGATAAAAACTTCTCTCGAACAGTGCTTAAATTTTGATTTTCAAAATATTGCTATTGTAATGCATGAGTGTGGAAACGATTCATTGAAATTATAACATCATCACTAGCTACTTTCTGTGTCTGGTTTGATAATAAATTCAGTATATTAATTTAGATTTAAGAGTATTTGATTTAAATGCTCCTTTCGAGTTTTTATAATCGAGTCATGACAAATCTGAGCCCTTCCAGGTAATATGTGATGTGTGCCTAGGAGTCCTAATTACCTATATAATCGTCATATTGCATAAAATAGCTACAATTTCGGATTTTAAAATATATATTTCTAAAATTATAATAAATCCATTCATATACGTTTATAATTTATACGTATACATCCAGCAATTATAACTAAAAGATTTATGTTTATGATTCGAATTCTTTGCAAATGATATGAAAACACCCAATTACTCTTCGGCATATATTAAAAAAAATATTAGTAACTTAAACATAGAAATATATTCTACCCATGGCCCACCGAAAACATATCGTGACTTTACGATGTTTCACTAAATGGTTTATAATATCTCGTTATAAAAAATGATCATTAATAAGTGCTGTCGATAAGAAGAAAAAGAAAAAATATAGACCTATTAATATACGACAATTAAGTAATCGATTATAAATGTTTATCGATGATAAGCCTGTGACTAGTATTTATAGTATAAGGTATTTTGTCAAAAACGTCATAACTGAGATAGTTGACGTTGATTTTGACGCAGAATTTAGTATCATTTACGAAGGAACTTGTCATTGTCAATGTCACAAAGTAGCTAATGACATATCATTTAGACATATTACATATTCAGAGTTGATTGTGAATTGTGATAACTTCTAGCCGATAAACATGTGCCGTGTTGGTATATAAAGGTCGTGACCAATGAAATCAGTTTATTATAAAAACTTAACGGGAAATGAGTTTTGTAAACAGAACTTAAAAAATTATTTCGTCATCAAAAATATTTGTTGAAAATGCTGCCGGGGTATGGGGCCGTAACTCAAGCCCTATTGGGAACGCTATTAACTTGGGGTTTAACTGCAGCAGGGGCAGGCTGTGTCTTCTTTATAAGAGGAAAACATGTGAGAAAATTTTCTTAATATTCTGTGATATATTCGAAAGAACATAATAAAATGTGTGTGATCAATGTTCCAGAGAAAATTATTAGATGTGTCGCTGGGATTCGCAGCCGGTGTTATGACAGCGGCGTCGTACTGGTCTCTTCTAAAACCAGCTATAGAAATGAGCACAGAATCTGGCATGTATGGTGATGAAGGAGAGTATGCTTTCTTACCAGTTGCTGCAGGATTCCTGTTTGGAGCTGTATTTGTGTTTGGTACTGACAGATTCCTTGATTATTTGGGACTTAATTCTGCAAATATGATGTTAAGTAAGTATTGTTTTGCTTTATTACACTATTGATTACAATTATGATCACAAAATGCCAAAATGAATGAAAATAAATAGAACATTGAATCAACGGGAGTGAAATGATTGATTTTATAGATGACTATTTGTTCTTATGTGGTATATCTTATTTTATATATCACTGATTTGTTTAAAATTGACAAAATCTAAGGCTCTTGAAGATTTTTTATGAAGTACTTAATGCCAATGTTTTACCTCTTATTTATTTAATAGATTTTATAAAATGAAAATTCCTGACAAACAGTCTCATAAATTTCTACCAGAGAATTTCATTCATAGGTCCCTTATTTTATTAAATAGTGGGAATACTAAATATTTGGTTCCATTAATAATAATTACTGTTCTACTAACCTAAAAATAAATAAAAATTAAAACATTTTCTATGTAACATAAACAAAACAAATAGTTATGTCTTTAC
>JAOSYY010000002.1:4737868-4763943 GCA_025727935.1 Hebomoia glaucippe
AAATTTTAACAGATACAAATAAAGAAGTTGGTGATTTATAATTAACATCTTACTAAGTTAGAAAAAAACAACTAGTTTTACTGATGTTATATATTTAATATACTATAGTGAAACTGTAGCCTGTTTAGACTCATTTATTTCATATTCAGAGAACTATAAGAATCGTTTCTACTAATATGTATTTGTTAGCTATTTGTTCATTCATTTAATAGCTTTATAGTTTGTCCACTTAATATAGTGAATGTTGTGTTGCATGAAAATAAGAATTTTAATTTTACTTTAAACTCCGTAAGTTACACAAGACACATTCTTCATTGTTATTGTAGCTGTGTCATTATACAAATACAAATTAAATTTTTTAATAAAAAATATTCACAATTTAAAGGTCAGATGTGTCCTTGTTCAATGTTACTCATAATTATATTAATATTAAAAGTATTCATATACATTTTAAAATAAGAAAAGTGAGAGGCAATAAATAAGTACTATACTTTATTTTCATCCTCATTTTGTACACATTAATTTATTCAATGATAATTTGTTATTGTCATCTTTTTACTTAAATGAAGTGATGCCAACAGTAGCCTAATTACCTTTACCTTGATAATAATCATTTGTGTAAAGATTTCATATTGTGCGTCCATAAAACTTAATTATTTTTTTGTTATTCAAAGACATTTTAGTAGTTATTTACTGAATCTTAACATTGAAAACATACCTAATGTTAAATCACATGTTTTTAATATAATATTGTGCTAATAAGATGTGTCAATCAATGTTAATTATATATCACTTAAAACACACAATTTTAGGTGAATAACTACTTTGACTTAAAACAACTGCTTTTGCTATCTTACATAGAAAAAAACCTATGCTAAAATATAAAAATCAATCTTCTATTATCTTAACATTTGAGTATGGGTCATGAGTGTATAGAAAAGTATATAAAGAAATATAATAAAATAGAAATGTCTGTTTCTAATATTAGTTGTCTGTTTCTAATATTAGTTGTCTGTTTCTAATATTAGTTTAAGAGCTTATTTCTTAATGCTTATGAAAATATATGACGGTTCTACAACAGAATCACAATTTATTTTTGTTTGTCCATATGTTCCGGTAATCTCTCGAACGGTCCTACCGATTTTGATGGGATTTGCTCTATCTTCAATAATTTTAATTAATTATCGTGTTTACATAAAATCAATGCGGATCAAACAGTAGGCACTACTAATACAAAAAACAAAAAACAAATCGACTATCATAGATTGAAAAGGTAATCAAACTAAAAACGTCTATTAATACCATCAAGCTAAACCTACTATAATCGAGGATTTTGTGATAATTAAATCAATTCTTAACATGGTTAAACAGTAAGTATTTTTAAATCTCGATACAAAGGCGGATGTTATAAATTTGACGTATCTATGTGATTGAATTTTGATTACTTTTTAAAAATTTACAAATTCGAGATGATTCTTAACTATTTATTATGGAGACCTATTAGGACTTTCAAAGATTTTTCTTGTAGGGTAACATAACATTTTTAAACATCGAAATATTCAGGCCTGGAATGTTGGTTAATGAAGTAAAATACAGTAGGCAATAAGTATAAAACTAAACAGATTAAAAGAATTACCATGTCCTAAATGTATGACATCGTAATAGTTGTAAATTCGTGAGCCTACTAATAATTTTTTTTAATCTTATTTTAATATTTATCCCAGGGAACGTAGTTGTACACGAGGAAATTAAATTATTTGATTAGTAATAGTATGTGTCACGATAAACCGCGATAAATATTTTAACATTATATCTCTTAATCAATTAAAGTGATCAGTTGTTATCTTACACCAACTAAGTAAGATAGAGTAAGACGACTTCTCCCTAAGTTTAATATTGTATCTTATCAAACAGTAGGACAGTATGCCTCTGTATCAACTTGTGTATGTATTATTTTATTATGAATACTACCATTGTACTCAGATTGAAGTCATTATTAATGTGTTTTAATTATAATGCTGAATCTATCTAAGTTTTGATATTAACAGAAATGTAATACCAATATATTATCTTACATTTTGTCAGCATATTCATTGTTGATGTCAAATTTATTTCTAGAGCCACAAGTACGCAATAACCAAGTTACTGAAACTCGAATTTCAATGTTTATTATATAAATTTGTTATTTTAAAATAAGTAAAAATAGTATATTTTCTCGTATGTATACATATATCTATGTATGTCATTCATATAGTTACGTGATTATTGCAAATTTCGTCTATTTTTATGACCTCTTAAAACTAAAGGTTGGTGGGGAAAAAGTTCGCAACAATTAGGGTGTCTAAAATTCCCTTCTTCAGCTATTGGATAAACTGCGTTGACTGCATCATGGTTTAATACGTCGATGGTTGAATATCAGTTACGTTAACATACAAATATTTTGTATGGTCTATGCTTCTCTATGTATCTCATGAAGATAATTTCGCACATCATTTTATATTACCTCATATTTAGATTTGTAATATTAAAAGGTTCTTATCTAGTTTGGAACATAAAAAGACTTTTATGACGCATGTTTAATGACAGCTTAATTTGCTGTGATTTTGGTATCACTAACAACCGCACTCGAACATTCATTGTCAATTAAAGCAATAATGCTCGTTGCACTGTCTCTTCAAACGAGTATAATACACAGCAATAGATAGATACATGTATACATATAATATTTATATCACGACAACAAGTGAGATATATAAAAAGTCATAATTTTTTGTAAGTTTTATCTTTATGTTTAAATTAACGAAGCTACCCGCATTGATTTTATGTATACATCGTGTAATATGGTGAATAATCACCGTCATAAGATAATTCTGATAGCACTAATCCTTATTACCTTCCGTGATTTATGCCTATAATATGATGGTGATGGTGATAAAACATTAAAGATGGTGAGCCTATTACGCTCCCTACTAACATCTATCTACCAGTAAAAGTTCCTTCAAAATCAATCTAGCCATTTGGAAGAAACAAACAGAGGAACGGGCAAAATGTTTATAAATTATGTTTCTGTTATAAGATTCTTACACAACAAAAACCTGTTATTTTATTATTACAAACAAACACTACAATTTTGTTGATATGTCTAAAAATAACATTATGTACTTTGGTAATATTTTAGGTATCACCAAAAGTAAAGATTCAAAGGAAAAATTGGAAGATTTAGAAATGATGACGGCTTTAAATAGACGACCATCAAACCCGACTGTAGTTACGATGGAGTCTAACCAGCCAGCCGAGTTCGCAGACTGCATTTCCAACCAACACACGGCACAGCGACGCCGGGGTCACCATCATTCACAAAATTCTCTGGTAAGTCGAGATAACTTCATCCAAAAAGGTTTTAACAGATGAAAAGCATTTATATTTAATTCTCGATGTAAAAGAATTGTTTTTGGAACTTGTGTCTATGCTATCGTATCGTCTAAATGAAATGTTTTGATTATTTTTTGTTTCATCCTTTCGAGACTTCTGGTACACTGTTTGTACGGATAAATGTTCTACCAGACTTAATGAATATTATCATACACGTAATTACCACTACAAAAGACTGCCAATACTTATTTGTACCCCCATGAACTCCTTGATATGTTTTTGTATTTGTTTTAATATAAAAGCTCCTCTCAACCTTATTTTATAAAATAGCTTAAAAAAGTTTTCGCCTTCTCCAAACAAATCATCATCTTAAAAAGGTTAAATTTTGATCGATAGTGTTTTTAATGATTTAAGAAAGTCAGTCAGTGGTTATGAAAGTGTTGGTTTATTTTAAGTGACTATAAGATTATAACCGAAAATAGTTTAAATAATAGTATTAAAAAAAGTGCTGCTTCTGGTTTTGATAATATACGTGTAAATACCTAACTCTTTATCCGGGTGCGGAGACAGATATCCTATATCCCCGTAAGAAATAAAGGTGATAACTAAATTGAAGATATTCTTGATTTAAAATATACTAAATTACAGAAACTCTTGTTACAGTCTTCTTGCATATTATAGGTTAACATAAATTTTCTCTTGACAACATGGTATTTATAACATATCTTTTCTTCATTTTCGAGGTATTTTTGCGATGTTATTGATTTTTAAACATAAGGCCCAAACGATGAGTAATAATTTCAAACCCGTATTGTTTAATCTAGAACCTGTTCAGTTGTTTTTTTTTTAATTAACGAGAGCTAACAGTATAAACAAAATTTTCAGAAAAATGGTGAAGTTGGCGAGGGTGACCGTAGAGAGAGTGTAATGAGGTCATTGGAAGCCCGACAGTCCCAATGGAAGAGGATAATGCTCTTAGTAGTGGCTATCACTGTTCACAATATACCAGAAGGGCTGGCGGTTGGCGTCGCCTTTGGAGCGTCGTCTTCTTCGTCCCAATCCTCCACTTTCCATAGTGCAAGGTAAGTTATTCAATATCTAGTCAAAATTGTGAACATTATTAAATTGCTTTCAATAAAGAACGCTAAAACAAATTTCTCAAACACCACAAAAGGTATATAATGGCACTATTACACGGTCAACAATAAATAATAAAACCAGTTGGTCTCGAAGTAAAATCTATGTATAAGCCATGTTTATAATATCTCAAATTCGTACGTGATATCGTTTCTGAGATTTCGCGATAACGGTCATTCGAACTACCTACTAGCTTCCTCTTAACTTAATCTATGGATAATAATAATTATATAAGCTGTCTACGGATAAATTTCATTCCGGAAAAATTAAACGCTTAAAATTCATTATTAATATTCTTCTACTCACCATAAGCTATTAAAATTGTGTAACGGGATATGGCCTCATTTTAGCTCTGATACAAAAAAATTTTTTTTTGTTTACATTTACCTTGACAATATCGTATACGTGTAATAATATTTTATAAGTTATCTGACTCCGTTTTTCCTTAACATCTAGAAATACGGGTCTTTTATAATCGGTGATATGGCTCGCAATCCATTTTTTTTTAATAACATGCCTGTAAATATTGATTTCTAAAAAAAACAGAACATATTACGCAATAAAATACAAGACACCTAATTCAATTCCTGCATCTACATTGCTATAACTAAATATTAGTCTATATTTTTATAAATATTGATATTTATCTGAAACATTGGACATTTATAACATCACGCATATATACGGGAAAGATAACACTATCTAACGATACGACATTATCTAATAACTTTACAAATTAAAACTACATGCCAATAAACACTAGGAATTAGAGTACATTTAATTAAAATAAATTCTTACGTTAATAACACAAGTTGAAAATTTATACTCAAATAAAAATATGTGAGAAATTTTAATACGACAATTATTTTAATTTTAATTAAAATTATAATTATATTGATTTACTTGTTGTTGAAATATTTATTAGTATATTTTCGCACCGTATAATAGTTTCAAATACGAGTAAATATAGGTTTGGTGACAAATATTTGATTTAGGTTTTTATGTGTTGGAAATCCAAATGAAATTTCCTTATTTCAATGTGAATTTATTGTTTGATATCCAGATTTTTCTTATATATTTGGCATAATTTAGTATTATGCACATAATATCTACACCTTAATTTTAAAATTTATAATCCTATCTCGTATACAGTAACAAATTACTTACATATCAAATTTTCAATTCAAGTCACGTATCGTAAATACGTTTTGAGTTTCCCTTGTCAACATTGTTATGTCCTTACGAGTACGTTTTGGATAAATGTCTCAATCGCATCTAATTCGATATTCTACAAGAAGTTCTGATAAGTTGTGTGAATTTTTACTTGTAAAAGCGTAAATTCTGTCATCGGCGTTGGTTCTCTTAAATTTTTAAGTTTTAATGACATCTATTGGAAGTTTAAGTAGTAATCGCTACAGCGACATCTATTATATATGTTGAATAATGCAAGATTTTAAACGTTTATTACTAATGACAAGTGTAAACCTGACACTTGCAAGACATTCCACATTGCAATTGTAGATGGCGTTAGCTGTTTTATTTTTATAGAAAATGTATGATATTAAATAACAAATTATCGTATTTTTAAATCATTATTTTTATGTACTTGTTTAAGAACTTTTTTTGATTTAATACGAAACTTGAACTTAAGTTTCATAGTATTAAATTAATATACGTTTAAAGTATTCAAATGGGAATGCATAATTTTAAACTTCTAGCCAATTTTACATGTATATTACAAGGTACAATATTACAATTATATGCCATAGAATTCCCGGGAACATAAAAAATTTTGTCATTAATTTATTTAGCATATGGCGTACTAGATAAAGGTTGAGCTTGTGAGTTAGTCGCCATTTTGTTACGTCAGAAGAAACGCGAGGCACCGGAGGGCGCCGGCATGGCATTGATGCAGGAATTTCATTGATAACTCGGAGCGAGCGGGATGAAACTAGCTGCACTATGGACCCACCGTTAACTGGATTCCAATTAGTAGTTTGTGCGTCGTTGGCTCACAAGATTACTTACTAAACATGTGTACCTTTAAAATAAATTTCTACGTACAATCCGTAGATATGTGTCATGACATTACGAATGTTTCAAAAACATATCTGCTCTCATCAAAATACCAATCGAATTATTTAGTATTGCCATAAAATACGGCATTATTTATATACTTTAACTTCGTCACAATTAATTTAAATCCATTTATATTAGCATAGAAATCTCTTTATATATAAATTTTTTAGGAATTAAATATTAGAAAACGTAAAAATATAATTTCATTTGTCAGACAATATTTAACGTGTGACAGACTTCATAATAAAGAGCCGTTAAAAAATTTTTGTAGCCAGCGAACAGACGAGTTTCGACTAGAATTCATCAATTTATATATAAGTAGTTTCTTTTGAAAAGATTAAAAATAGCAAATGCACTTGTTTTCCATATAAATTTAAAATTTGGCAAATTTAACTTTCGTTGCTTGCAATATTACTTCTATTTATAATAATTGATTTGAAATTTTCGGTTTACGTCTGTAAGTACGTAGAAACGTGAAGTAAAAATATCTGTGTTCTTAAAAATCGGATCTAATTGTTGTAGCGGCATCAACAACACGCCGTTCTAATTATTTTTATCTATTTCAATTCCGAATGACACAATTTTCCGGTTTTATACCATACCGCTGTTTAAAATAATAATGATACAACTGAAAAACATTAATTTTGTAGAAAAGCTGATCAAAAATTAAATCTTCTTTGTTCCCATATATTTTTAAAATAATGAAATATATACAAACTTTAAGGGAATTAATTATATTATTAATTATTAGTGTAATTTAAAAAGAAACAAATATGGACTATTTTCGATATGACCGTAGCTTTCATTTTAAATTAATTAATTTGCAATTGTGCTCTTATGCAAAGGAGTATATTAATATAAAATACGAACGCAATGCATAATTAAATAGTTAATAATATTTAGCTCGTGCTCTTCTGTCGATGACTTTCATAAAAAATCTGTCTGGACAAGGAGTTACCGTTAATATTTTTATGTTTAGTTAAATAGAGAAAAAAGTCATCGGGAAATATAATTAGTCGATTATCGGCGTGGCATGTTTGGCAGGAGCCGTCACACGCCCACTTACCTTGTTCACGGGGATACGAACGGCTAGAGTTAATTTCGTCAATTCGATTATGAAACATTTAACGCGCCGTTTCGGAGCTAATTAAAGCTGACACATTCCAAAGGCTGAAAATATTTTCTCACTTTTCAATTAAAATCATATTAAATATACGAAATGTTTAACTCCTTTCTTAATTTGGTAAGTTATATTTTTTACTAAAACTAAATTATAAAAAATTAGTTGTATTTTAAAAGAAAAGCCGATCTATTTTTGTTGTTCATGGTCAAATAAAAATTATTCGATATGGTCTATCGGCGACAGAGGGTAAACGTGAAATTGAATTTCATATCCTGAATACACGTAAACGTATAATTTATAAATAAAATTTGCGGTTTAATTAATTCATTTAACCTAATCATCAGTAAATGAAATCACTGTATAGGAATGTCGTCGTCATTGGTTATGGTCACTACCATGGAATTTCATACAAGGCAAATCGGTTAGTCGATACATGACGTTTACGCATTGAATCATAATTACCGTACTTGGTAATAATCTGAACTCCACACACATCGAAAATCTGCACCTCTGTGAGCTTAAAATGTTCGAATTGCGAATATTATAAATTATAGCTTATAAAACCTTCGTTTATTTAAATAGATTTTAAACTCAATTATCCTTTCCGTCTAAGACAATTTTCATCCGAATCAAAACGAAGTACGAGGAGCTTTTAGATTGATAAGATATGATTTTTTCTTGAAAATTTATAAAAAATATTTTTGGGAAATAGTTTCTAACGTTCAAATTTTAGGTACTTTGGCAGAAAAGGACTACAGAACTACAGAATCGTTAAAGATGTCGCATTCCTTCCGTTATAATAATATAAAACTTAGTCATTTTGTGAAAAGATGAAGCTAAATTTTCTTACAGACATCTCCGAATTCGCATTATATTATCTTTGTTACCAAAAACTAAAGATCTGTTAAGAGCTTTGACATTTAGGGGACTAAAAGACCCCGTCACACTTGCGCAAAAACATTCAGATTATCATAAAAACGGTTTGATTGATCAAAAAATAAGTTAAAAGAACAATAGGCATTATGTTAATTTATTAATAAAATGTTTTATTTACAAATAACATAAGACTGCGTATTTTAAAAATGTGTGAAGGCGGAATGAATTATAAATATTTAGGTTAGCGCGCATGTAGTCTCCGCCATGGCCAAAAAAGGAATTTCTATAGCAGCGGAATCGGTGGTTGTGTGGTGGCTGGTTACTTGGTAGCTAATAGCAAATTGTGTGGCGAGGGCATCGACCCGCCGACGCAGACACTGCCGTCACCGCCGCCGTCCGATAAAACTATTTCACTGAAAAATCCGGCGCGCCATATCATTGAAGACAACCTTGACGATTTGTCGCGTCGTCGTCTGTACTACCGCGTGGGTGCGAGAGGCCTCGTCCTAGTTGCAATATGCTCACACGAACCCGGCGCTATCTATCGCATGAAACTCATGTATCTTCAACGACAACTCTTGTCGTTTCTCGATCCCAAAAACCGATGGCATTTTTTGCGCAACTAGCTTTAGCACGCATCGTCGGTCGCCTTCGTGTCGATTTTGTCAACCACTTCTAAGTTGTCTATCATATTATTTTGGGAAAATTCATTGAATGTACGAACAGGCGATTTATATACTTATTTGTTATATCTTTTAGATAAATCCCGGATCTTCAATTATAGTTGAAAGCGCATTCATATTATTGTAATAATTCTCAATTTATCAAAATCTCATGATCAATTATTTGTTATTTATCATTATTTCTACTAAGTCTATGCTTTATTTGAATAAACGGAAATCCCACTTTCAGTTCCTACATTCCACGAATGACACTTGGTTTCCCTTGAAAATTAATGAGCACAAATTTCACAGACTAATCCTAATGAGTTATATAAATAAATGTCTAACCGATTGAATTATTTGTTAAATGTAGCCAAAAAAGGTGTCGTTTGAACTTTGTCAAGCAATTACATTACGTAATTATGCCTCTCTTTCGTACTAAGGTGTTTTAATTTTTCTCTAAGAAATAATGTGTTTTCATCGAATCAATAGGTCTATCGGTACTTTGTATATACATAGTAATCATCGACTAAAATCATACAATCATTTTCATTTAAAAAAACTTCATTGTTACATCTACAGTATATGCTGATAATAATTAAAAATGTATCTATAAAATAAAAAGATCTATGGACTACACACCTTATCATCAACGATGAACGAATCGACGAAATCTTAATGGATGAATGACTTCGAACGTTTGTTAATGTGATAAGGAAATTGACAGAGCCTTGTAGTTAGCCGTTCCACGTAATCATACAGGTAAAGTGGCCGTGCGGCGTCGGCACGCCTGGAGGTAGTCAGACCTTAAGAATCGGAGGGTGGCGCCCGAGCACCGAATATAATGGGCATCGGCAACAGCTTTGTACCCGCCGCTGTTATTATGCAGATTAACACCGGCGGGAATTTGTTCAAATATCGTAACAAGCTCCCTCCCGGCGCCGGCGCCCATCGCGCTCTTGTAATTTACGATTTGTGCTTCAGAAATAATCTGCCTTCACTCGTTCCACTGATTTTTAAACCATTTTTCCGATTTTATATTACACCCCGTTGAGAAAAGTAATTTGTGTTCGTTCTCAATGGATTTTTTTGCTTGATACCGGGAATTTGCAAAGATACAATGAGTTGAGTGCCAACCAAATGAATTATGACGAATCTAAGACGCGACTTAAACTTGAATTTAGTCAAAGAGCTCTTTCCAGACATAGTTTTAGTGGAGTAAAAGGAACATTTAGATAAGAATGATTTACGTTTTAGAATACAGCGCTGTATTACTAAAAGTCTTGCATGGAGATTTATACAAAATATTGTAAGTTCAGTCAGTACCTTCTGTCTATAAAGGGTACTAGATAAATTGATTTACACAACTGCTTTAAAAGATTCCGAGCCTTAAAATGACATTTAAATAAATAGCGTTTACTAATTTAGTTCAAAATTCGCAGTAATAATTATTCAAACGAAGTGTACATTCGAGTTGATAAGTGTCGAGTTGTGATTATATAAATGTCGGGAGGACGTTGCGGCAAGAGGGGCGCGAGGTTCTGTCCGGTCGCATTCCTTCTTAGCCTGTCCCGCCGCCCCCCACCGCATCACCCCCACCCGCTGCATGCCGAACTTTCTGCCGCTTTCCCAACGGGATGGAATGCCGCCTAATTCCTATAACACGTCTACAAAAGTATGCCATTTTATATAGCTGTCCTCTTTCTTGGTACGTTTGAAATTTACATTATGTTGTCAGCTTTTATTATTCTGATCCCACCAAAGAAATATTATAGATTTGCAACCTCACTGAGGCTCTCACTTTATTCTATAATTCATTAAATTTTTGCCTTTTTATCTATATTTTATTAACCTATTATGAAAAGCTATGTAGATAGAAAGATACCTTGGATGGATAAGCATTTTAAAAACGAAGACAAATTTAAATGAAATAGAAGCTTTCTTGTAAAAGCTCCATTTATAGTTTATATTATATAAATTTCTGCTTCCTTCAAGTATTTGCTAATCTACCCTAAACCATAATTTATATAATCACATACAAAGTGCTGACTCTTGTAATGATTTCAGTATTTTATTGGCAGATATGGATTTAGTTTCGCTAAGTACGATCACATACGAACCTTCATTACTTTCGGTACGCGTTATTTAGTAAATTTATCTGCATTTGACGTGCTCAGAATAACATTCATTTTAAGAAAATATTTAGAATTTTAAGTTCTTTCAGCTGTTAGCAATAAGATTGTATCTTGTTTTTACCTGGTTGCGGTGAAGCCCAAAGGCTCATGTTCGCTCATAACTACTCAACGGCTCGACCGACTTTGATAAATGATACGTCATTAGATTCGTCTTGATGGCGTGAGTGATCACATCAAATTAAAAGAAATGGCAAATTTTAATGCGCTTTATTGGACGGACTAAAAAAATTTTCAAGACCAATTTATTAATTTAACAAGCGAGTACTAAAATTTATAAACAGTTCATTCTTGTTAGATAAGGTGTTTAAACATGGAATTATGTTTGCTAGCACAACTAGGCTTTTAGTGGTCATTTTTTAAATAGATATATTTGAAATAGATTATATAATTGTATTTGCATGCATATAAGTAAATAGGTAGAAGAGGTTATCCACGGGATTCACGAACGTTGCACTTGTTTTTACGCGCGTTCACCTCGCGTGGTGCATGACCCCCTTGGAATGTACCACGTGCACTAGCTAATGGAATGCGCAACTGTTTGCTTTTTTTTTTCTTTACGAAAACAATAGCTTTTCAAATTGTTTAATATTCCACAGCCGTACCGGCTACTCTGAATTTCGAAATGCTTGAGGGGTTTTTTATATACTTTCATTGTCATATTTATATGGATTTAAAATTGCCGTTTAAAATATAAATCACAATTTTAAAATTAATCGGATGTGCATATATCAAATTGAGTTGCTGTATTTTTTATTTGAATTCAATGTTTGTATGGTCATCCTCCACATTCTTACAGTACTGATATCCGATTGTGATGAAATCAGTGAGTTGTTCTATTATTTAACATAAAAAGTTCAAGTGAGCAAAGTGGCGCATTCAAGCTATTAATATTAATAAACTTGACTTTCGATGATCAAAGTAAAATAAATTAAACACAATATGCATTCCGCAATTCAAGTTCCGCTCCCGAAATAGAAGAGTTCACTAAACGTATTGCTATAAAGCAAAGGATATTAGGAAGCAAGGCACGGTATGCCGGAAAACGCGTTTCCGGAAGATGTGCGCTGCCGTTGCTCTAGATGCGCTTTTACGATTTCCTGTGCGCCCGCGCCGGACGCCCGCCTCCTTACCGAATGGCGCTAATGACTCATCTTCCACAATTGGACAACCATTCAATCTACAAATCCATACACGATTTTATTGCTGAACTTTCTAAACTATCGAAACACATCTTACTATTTATACAAATAAAAAAATTGCAACGCGATAATTGAATAATGGCACTTTTATGAGCTTGTAATTTAAGTAAATTTTACGTGATAATTCATTCAATTCTAACCTTCTCTACGCGTTTCTTTCAGTATTATTTACTAGCGGTGCCTCGCGGTTTCACTTTTACAATAGATAATCTATAACCAGATGCAGGAAGCCACATTTTCATCAAAATCTATTTATCAACTTAGTTGAGAAAACGTAACGAACACTTACGTATCTATAGTATACCTAGGTAGAATTTTTTTTTGTTACAAATCGTATGGTAGCAATCTTAGTATTTAACCTTTTGTTATAACATGAAATACTTACGTAAACATGTGCGATTCAATATGAATTTCCTTTTTAATATTCAGAATTGCATGCGTCAAGTTCGTTTCAAGAGAATCGAGAGGTTGATTACATAAGTTGGTCGTTCGTCACAGCAGGCGCCGGACGCGTCAGTCATGCATATTCGTACGTCATCGCGATGCCAATAACTGCGTCGATTATTTTGTCCAATTGCACCGCAAAATTACTAACATAAAGGCGTTTTGCAAAATGCAAGTGTATATCGAGATATTGTTATTATTTCAATTATTACGTTTCAACCGCGGCTTCGCGAGTTTTTTTATTTATTTTTAACAATCTCATACGCAAAAGACGTCGGACCGAAAGGTTTTAATGATAACGTTAATAAAATACTCACAAATCTATATTCTTTATAGCTTATCTAACACAATTTTACTTTATCATTATGAAAAACTGAAATCTCTGTTAGTAGTTTAAAGGAACACGTCAGCAAACATATATAAAAAGGAAAATTGAATAACATTTAAAGAATTACTAATTTCTTATTCCATTTATTATTAATACTAATGGACCGCTTTGGGACTATAATGGTTCTCATTGAAGTTAGTTCTAAACGAAAACCCATAAATACTGAAATCAGATACATTAATTTTAAGCTGATCTATAAAAAAGGTTTAACGGAAATGCAGGGGGTTAATTACATTAAATACTAAATAGATCCTAAGTGATATAACTTTGTACAGGTGCATTTACAAATATTTTTGAAAATTTTGTAAAACAGTGCCAAAAGTAGTACCCTCAATTCAGATTAATGATTTGAGAGAATACTAGCTGTCAATAAAATGTCTTTTCCTCTTCTTACTGTTGCCATTCCACAGATTTATAACATTACAACCCTAGGTTTACTATATCGGGGTTTGTATCGTTAAATATATATCTCGTTAATCGTCTTGCACACCCCGCATTTAGCCCAGACCTAGGGCTTTAAATGTTGTATCGCGTTGTAACTCTAGCTTGTTAAATAAACCTCTGTTTAATGCCGTATACGAGTAACATTGTTTCAACACTTCAAGTTTAATACTGATGTCCTGAAGCACCTGTTGTAAAACCTAACATAGCGATGAAACCAACGTCCTATAAAAATGATAAGATCTGGGCCTCCGAGTCGTGTACTCCATATTTAATGCGTTCTGCGATGGTAATAAGTAAATCTTGGAAGGGACGCACTCCGCCCTTGACGTGCTTGATGAATGGATGAGTAATAGCTACGGCATTTTTGCACGTGTCTGTTTACGACCTAAATGCGGAATGCTATGGCGCTATTTTGATATGATAAATAAATTGATTGCTAATACTAGGTAATAAATAAGCAATGAAGTGTAGTCATGGTCATCTGTAACTGAACGGACGCTACTTTTAATAAGAAGAATGTTAGTGACATTATTTAGTTACTGTGAGCTTCCACAGCAGTCATAATAAATACAATTTAAGGTGAACACCTTAAAAAGATATATAGTAACGTAAACGTGACTCAAATCACAATTTGTACTTAAGGTTTTAAAATGTCAAAGCATTATGATTATAGAAGAACGGCTTGATAATCTTAAAATTAGAATCAAACTTATGTCATGTCTTAGATAATGCGTCTTATAATGTATGAAATAGTCACTAAAAGTACTTCAAAACAAACACAAATGACGTTATTATGTGAATAGTGAACAGAATTAATATGATTTAGTTTACGAAATAAGTATATATGTAAAAAAGATTATTTTACCTAATATAATGTGCATGTGAAAAATTTACAGTTACTTATTGGTAATTTGATGCGCTTCGCTACGATGATTTCAAATTAAAACTATCTATACTTATTACGATAAGGTTTATATGAAGTATACTATGCTGAAACCTTAGCATTATAGACTTATCAATCACTTTAATAACTAAGATATAGTGAACCACCCATGAGAGTCTTGTGCTCGTTTATCTAGCGAAAAAAAAAATAACGTTATTTTCGTTTCTATAGAATACAGGTAAAATTGATCAGCAAAACAGACACATAATTGTGTCCTATGCCCCATAAAGAGAATTCACTCGCTTTATGTTAACTTGCAAACTATTGATCGACATTTATTATTTTGAAAAATATTATGCCTTATAAGTATGCGCAGGTAACATAGATTGTGATTAATACTATCGAGTCATCACTGAATCTTGCAAGGAATGTAGCAATAGCGAAGGAAATCCGCATCGGCGCCTAGAATGCGTTGTCATACTTACCGTACTTAGAAGCTGTACTTTGATCCGTTGCAGATGTGATATCATACTCATTTGCATAGCTGATATTATTATCGATGAGTCGTTAAAGTACTTGTGCTGGACATTTTTGTGTTATCCGATTTATTTTCTTGATTTTGACGATTCACTAAGGCAGTGTGCATTATCTAAATTTTAGAAGGCTCTGCATCAAGCAATTGCTATACCAGAGCACCGGGTTCGAGTCCCGGTAACCCAGAACGTAGTTCTGTTTTCAATTTTATGGTCTGCCTCGGGTACTGCCTGCCGGGTCATGTACCATTGTTCATAGATGGAAGAGTCACGAAGTTCTGCGCGCGTTATGATTTCAGTCTATGAATTTCCGAATACTCGAAACAAAAATAAATAAAACTGGCAGCAGAACGTCACTAAAATAACAAAATTATGTAATATGGCTAAGGCCATAAGGTTGATACCGCGTCTCCCAGATCTTCTGGTCTTGGAGGTGCCCATGGGCGACAGGAATCGCTTGTTTATAGGTGAACTGTATACTGGTTTTCCTTTCTATCGAATAAAAAGAATCTGGCTATATAATATAAACGGTGACACGGTATCGCTCGAGTAATACTCGTACATATAATTCGATTTTATACCAAGAGAAACATATGTTGAATAAGAATGTTTTATAATTTCATGGTTTTTTACGTGGAAACCTAATATTTAAAAAAATAATTTTAATATAATATCAGCTACCTGCAGTTGATAATGTCATTAGTACTTATTAAGCCATTCTGAACATTAGCAGAACGAGCACATATTATTTGTTTAAGCGTTAACTACCGGATCTATATATGTATTAGGTACATAACAATCCGTAAAAAGGTTTTATTGTAAAAATACAAACGGGTGCCATCATTTTATCTAAACACATTTGGGCTTTATTTTGTTAGTAATAGTTTTACTGAAGAGAAAATGCGGTAATGGAACTTATTCGTCCTAAATTCGATTAAAAGTAACCGTCGGAACGTGAACAAAACATTTTCAACATTAAGTGTTCGTCTATTTAAAAGTGCGATCACCGTTACATTTCCAAAAATACACATCACAGACTGTAATGAGTCATTTTTGGCGAGATTTCTCGCGTGCAGACAAGACGACCTCAACTATTCAACCTTATTTTTAATCAGACTGCGGCTGTGTTTACATCTTTCTCTGTATTGTGACATTTTTGGCTATCGTCCAGATTGTGACTTTGAACAAATTAAGCAACACGTAATCGGCGATTGCACCAAGTAGCTACAACATAACAACACTGTGCGTCTGTAAATATGTTTAGCTATTAATTGTATTCAAAATCGATTTCTCATGCGTTAGGACATGATAATATGATTAGGACTCTTATAGCATTACATTTATAATTGCTTTTGTTATCATTCGCGTGTATTTTTTTCCCAAACAATAGGTCGCGAGTTGAAAAAGTTTTGCAAAATTTAGTTACAAATAATTTGTCCAAGGAGCTTGGAGAAGCTACTCAAAATAATCAGTAATATCGATTTAAAGTAGATTTGTTACAAGCAATTGCATGTTAATTATTACTTAGTGGCTATGTTATGTTCGGGAAATACATGTATCCCAATTTAGTGTTCCTTACAAATTGTTTTAAACATAATTGAAAATTCAGTAAAGTTTCTATTAAATATGATTATAGCATTACTTGCGCACGTAAGCGCTTATGAATTTGTTAAAACGTTCAGTGTGCTCACAAGTCAGCTATTCTCTTGTTCGACACACTTATAAGCGGATATGAACGAGCAGGACGTTCTATTTTTCAGTCGCTTTCAAATAACTGCTTGGAGAAACTCGAAGCTGTAAACATGAAGGATAAAATGTTATCACTGGCGTATACCTAAACATAAGGTTGAGTAATATTAACCTGTTTAAAGCTTGCCGGCATCGTGTCCAACCACATTCCTCTTACTTGGTAATAGTACTTTGTACTTAGTTAACTTAGCCGCTTTGTATTGTACATAGGCCTCGCCATGGATATTCGTCAGATGCAGTATATGTTTTATCAAATCCGTTTACGGTGATTTAGTTCACATTTTAAAAATTTCAGTTGAATGAAATCGGTAATGATCAAGTTAGCTTTTAAGCGCAAGCCACATGATAAACAACCTGAGCTTCCCACAGGAAACTAGCGATTGATCAAATCAGCTCTTGTATGCAAACAGACTCGGCAGATATGCTGCTATGCGGGTGACGGACATCGGATGGAACGTAGTGAGTCGGGCATCAAATCCGTGCGCGTGCTTACGAATTGCATTCCCTTACAGGGTAACGGCGCTCGATTTCCTTTCTCGTTCCGACCTAAGGTCCCACTGCAGTCTCTCACTCGCGCCCCATGAATGGAGGCGCCGTGGAATGCGGTCGCGTCACGTGCTCGGCGCCGACGCCGATCTTGCTGCAACATAGGGCTAGTTTTATGCTCTCTTTCGCTTTGTCTTTACCTCTTACAGGGCTTATCATAATGACCATCAATAAAGTATGATCGATGGCGAGGCGTAATATAGGTGGTGACGTATGTGCCGAAATTATAAGTTCTGTCCGGGTTACTTTTCACTGTTCATAGATAAAAAGGTCGTGAAGTGCTGTAATTCACGTTTCGACTTCAATCTATGAATTTCCAAATGTTCGGAATAAAAATGAAATGGGTCGACAGCACATTATGGAATAAACTACGATGTCAATTGACTGAGGTATTTTATATCTACTATCAACTGAACCCCAGCTCATCTTTCGTCCGCTGATAACAGTTGTAGGCAATAAAGTGAAAAATGGCAATATTTCTATTATACGGTGGCATTAATGTATCGGTAATGAATAAATATTACAGGGCGTATTAACACGTAAATCCAAAATTGTTTGCCAGAGCAGAAAATCTTTTTTTATTAATTATAGATTTTCATACTGAATGCTTGGAGTTCAGTGTCAATATCTAAAGGTTTTTTAGCTAAATACTACAGTAATGTAGATATTATTAGCTACCTTGTTGCCTTCTATGGACGATTACATGAGACATTTCTATAAAGAATATTTTTTGTTTGAATGTGCAAGAATCCATAATAAGTCGTTACTTGCGATTGCCGTCTTTTGATATATACTGTATAGTAATTTACTTTATTGAATATATTTTAGTAATTATATTAATATTTCCAAAAATTAATTATTACCAAAACATTAAGTCAGTTTAAACTGTATCGCTATTCGAAAGAGTAAATTTTTTTATCCTATACTTGATTCTAGATCCATAGCAGTTCATTATCGATATGTGATAGATGTTTCTTGTGACCTAACGATTTTAATTTGAATTCACAAACGGTTTAGATTCCCCTTGATAATAATGAATTAATCTCATCTAAAAGAAGGAGTAAATTTCGAATAAAAGCAGATAAATGCAACTTTGTCCGCTAAACGGCTGTCGTAGTGCAATAAACTTAAGTCGTTACCGCGTCGTATTCCTTTTCGCATTTGCCATTTTGATAATTTCCAAATATCATATTTTAAGTATTTTATGTTGTTTAGACGCAATAAAAACAAGACGTCGTTGACATCGTGCGATTAGGTAACGATACCGCAACGCTAATAAAAACATCTTTCACCAAATAAAATATGCAATGTTAATCGAAGTGGAGCAGTGGTCGATCTTTAAGATTCTCTAGCTATGCAAGAGGCTGTTGTTGGTCTCCCAGCGGAGCCCCGCTGTCTGGCAGCCGATACTCTCCCCGCCCCCGCGCCGCGCCCCTTGCAGCCCGCCGCCTGCAATCCGCCTCAGATACCTACAGCGCACTCACCTCGCAATACCAGTTACCAATTAATCTATCACATTCTATACGGTAAATGCACACACGACACTCACTCTACGTGATGGGACCACACAACAAAATTAAGCTCGATAGCAGAACAAAGCCAAGTCTAAACACCATTACTTCTTCAGCAACAATGTAACTGTTAGGTGCTATAGAGAGCTTGTGCTTTTTTATGAACGTTTTAAGGTTTAACATTACCGCGACCGAATTTGAAATTTGTATAATTACTTTATCATTTGGATGATACAACTGGTACGAGATGTAGTGGAGTAAAAATGGATTATTCAAATCATCCTATGCATGTTTTATTCAGGTACAATGTAGTAGGAAGGTTCTAATTGAACAAGTGTAGTCGCATGCGATGTCGCAGCCGCGGCCTCGAAGCGTAACCCGCAATGCTTAGGTACGATTGCGACAACGGCAAACCGCATGTTGTGTAAGTGACCAATGGAAATTTCGATGGCGTGTTATCTTGCAAGTGTTTTGTTTTATGTTCGTTGCCCGGAGTCCTGCGCTCGGTGGCAGAGTGCGGGACGGACCGCGAGGCCGCGGCATGAATGGAGCTGTGGTATGTAGGTCACGGTGTCGTCAATGGGCCGTCGCGTCGACAGGGCCCCGCGCCGCCTTCCGCGCCCCCATCACATCGTGTCGTGAAAGTTGCCACTACTTTCGCGATTGCCGATGGCGGTCTACAAAATAATCTACACTCTGCCACTCGAAAACTAAGTCAGTTTTCGAGTGAATATCTCGAACATTCACATCCGCTTCGGCATTTTGTGCTCGCTTCTGACAGTTTTCGCGGAAGGCAGCGCGGTGAGCTCTGTCGTTCTGAATATAAGGTCTCGTTTCTAACGTACGGCTGAAATATCGCGCGCGCTGTATGCTCATGCTTAGGAATTCACTTCCGGGTAGGTCGGAAAGTGAAATGGTCTCGTCTGTGATGTAATTGGAATTTGGATGTATCCGGAGTCAGCGCTACACCGTTCACTTACAGAATTTCTATAGATTGTTGACATAATAGGTTACTCGCCGTTATATCGGTACATGCTAAATCATGGCATGCTTAGCGTACTTGTATAAATTAAACAATATTTTTGTTTTTTTTTTTCTAAAGAATTCATAGGCGGATACATTTCGATGCTTCTTTGAGTGCGTAACATACGCCCGAATAAATTTTGTGGGTACCTTATTTTGAACAAAACTAAGTATGAAGTAGTTCATCGTAGTCATGTTATGTCTTTTTGTTATCCCACAGACGTTATGTCTAAAAAATTTTCATAACTATTTTATAAAATTTAACCTTTTATATTAGTTTGCTCAAATCTAAAAGTCTTAAAATTATATTAAGTTTCTTTTAAAGTCATACAGCTAAAAAGACGTTATAATATACGTATGAACCCAATGTTCCTATCAAAAATTAATTCTAGAAACGTCAACAAAATTTAATAAAGATACACCTAACTAAATAAGTATAGAACTTTCCAGTTTTCCGTCGAATCAACATAACTTAGGCTTAGTTCGATGTAAATCTAACAATTAAACATCGACTGAAATTATATTTGTACATGGTATCGACCCACAAATCTGAAAACTTAGTTACATATTTTGTTAATCGCAGATGGATACTCGCATTTATTTGAACAAAGAAACCTTTAGTATAATAATTATAAAGTATGAAATCGGAAGAAAGAATTTCATCTAAAAGTTTAAAGCTCAATTGAACTGCGAAATCAAACACTACCAGACTTGGTGGAAATCCTTTGGGTTCAGTTCGATGACGTTGTAGATCAGGTGAGGCCCTTACGCAGTGGATACGCCACTCGTGGCGAACGGCTTTCACCGAGTTAAAAGGCTCCGCAGCGCATGTTTATTAAGTTAACCCTTTTAACAGGTATTTCCAAGTTTTCCGTTTACGTCGCTATTAGTACCTACAAATATTTTCGGTTCTCGAATCTTTTACTCGAGGTATCTTATATGTACAGTTGTTCCTCATTATCGCTTACTAGAAAGTTCGATTGTGCAGCTTCTTATAAGACCAAGCAACGTGCTTTCATACAGGGTCAATGTAATTCCAGCGAATTCCTTCGCTGACTTTCTACAATTTAGTCATCATTCTTTAATTATTTAAATATTAGAAAAAGCTTCTTACAATAACTTCGAACAGAGTGCGGATTACTTAAACCCATTGTGAGTAAGGCAAACCAAGTACCGATCTATGTAATAGTAAAAGAGATCAACATTGAAATTGCAAATTCTATGACATAATATTACACAACTAATAGTCATGACCTTTAGAGGGAATAGTTGAGTTTAACGGTGACGAAGGCTATACAGTTAGCATTCCTAGAGCCGAAGAAGCAGGTGCAAGCGAGAAAGGCGAGGAGGAACGCCCGCTTGTGGAATGTTACTGCATTCCTTCTATATCTAAGACAGCCCCAAAAATCGCAACTATTGTCCAAGTTATTCTTAGATGTTGAACATTTACATTGTAGCATATATAAAATTAGCGTTACACATTACATATATGAATATATACATAGCAATAGAAAGTATTTTTATGTCCCAAAAGGAGTAAGAGGTTGATATGCAGTGATTTGGTTAAGCTTAAGTAATACTTAGTTAAATGCCCGCCACTTGTCCATATATTATATGTAAGTTATAGGAGGGAAATCAATTTGGAATTTATCGCATTAGTCGTACCAAATAGCACTAAACAATTTTTTTATAAGGTGAAGTTTATGTTAAATGAAACCATCTTCCTGTTTTATAGTGAACTTTACGCTTACCAGAGTGTGGTACATGCTACGTTTTGTATGAAAACAGAATAATCGCCCGATTGATAATTCATTTGAAGCAAATTGTATTTTATTGTTTCAGAACTCTGGCGTTGGGTATTGGTATTCAAAACTTTCCTGAAGGTCTAGCCGTGAGTTTGCCATTACAATCAGCCGGCTTCTCTGTGTGGAGAGCTTTTTGGTGAGTTTTTCTTAAATATTTTTTCTTTTAAATACCTTGACATTGAAACTGGAAAGTTATAAAATTCAACAAAATGTTATCCAAACAAAGAAGATATGTAGGATAGTAGATAAATAGTAATAAGTAATTTACTAGGTTGTTTGTCTGGCTGAGTGTTATCGTGAAACCTTAATAATGATGTAATAGGGTTATGACTTTCTATTTTTCCAAAATTGTTACTTGCGCACGTGTTATACTTTGGTATTCCTCGGGGCTGTTTTTTTTTTTTGAAATACTGGTGATTGTTCTATTCTCCTATAGTATGCCAGTAAGTCTCTCCTGACTTTTGGTAATCGTGTTATATTTAAATGAAAATATTTAAAGTGTTGAGCATACAGTGGCCAGCTAGTAGGTATGTGGATGTGGAAAATGCTCGTCGTTAGGCCGGATGCCAACACAGCCAGACTGACCGACCCCATTCCTCATCAGGTTAATTCATTTAGCGACCGCCACGTTGATGTGCAAGTGAAGTCGCTTTATTATCCCATGATGTGAGAAACATTCTCAGAGCAACATTTCTAGAATATCCCCTTACAGATCCTTGTTATCAGATTATTATACATAAAAATCAATTGTTGTTCGTTTAAACACAAAAATATAACTGAAAATTATAAGCGAAACCGAGGGACATCGCTCGTTTTATTATGTACCAAGCATTTAACGATGCAATTAGCTGAAAATAGTAATATTTTTAGCTAAAAATGTTAATCTTTTCAGCCCATTTAGAAATTCCTTCACCAAATATAATTATGTTCGTCAAAAACTGAATTTTACTACGTGTTAAACTGGATGATTTTTATGTAAGGAATAACTTTTAAAGTCACACAATCCTGAATTAATTTGAAACAATAAAGCTATCTTTATCATTATAAAGTTAATGGTCTGTGGAGGGCTGAAATTCCACTGCTCTACATTGTACCATCGAATATTCAATATAAATAATTGTATCTTGCCAATTAGTAAATTATACCAACCAAAAATATCGTAATCGACGATTTCATCATTTTTTCGACATTCTGCGATGAAGATATCGAAATTTAAGTGAGTTTTAATGAAATAGATGCATTTTACATTCGTCACTGGCTTTAACAAAAGAATTCTCGAATTGTTAGAGCAAAAGGTTACACGTACTGACGTCTGTGGTACGTGCATGTATTGTAAATGTTACCGAATAGGTAAAAGTTGTAAATAGTCGCATTCCGCGTTGTTCTCGGAATCGTTGGCGCCGACCCGGTGCGCCTAATATAGGGCTGGCCCTCGCCCCGTGCATCCAGTTTTAACGAGTTTTAAAGTTGATGTGTTCCCATCACACTGAAACATGATGGAACATGCGAAGGGCAACATCTAACTTCGCAACTAAGTTTGTTCGTTACGCCTTAAGCGCTGAATCTATTGCGATTAATTTTAGTAATAAGATAGATGGGACCATGAAGGTGGATATAGGCTTAGCTTTTTTCGCTAAATTAATAAATGTGTGCCTAAGAGAAGAATAAACTTAGTATAATATATAGCTATGTACAATTTCTGCTATGCTATAAATTTGCAGATACAAAATAATGATTGATTTGTGTTAGTATATTTGCTTTTTCTACCACTACCTAAGAATCGGTTCGCAAAATCAGAATTAACGCGTGCGAAGCCTCCAGAAATAACTAGTAAGTACATACGTTGCAGTAATCTCGCTTAATGTCAGACATAATTCTGCATCTTGTTTTCTAAACGTTTTCCATGTAGACATAGACATCTTTCTATTATGCTACGCCCATTCGATATTTTATTATCGTTTATATGTACCTATACATTTTTCTATAATGACTCCTAATTTAAATGGTGTTGTTTGTATTTATATCAGAGATTTAAACTTCTTGAAGTAATCTTTGAAAGGGTCGTAGACAACCCTAGTTACGACTGACCGAGTTGCGAAAGCACCCTTCACAATAGGTATATTGTAGAAAATGGCATATTGATTTTGTTATCTATTTACCATGGGTTCGCTTCGCAGTTTACTAAAATGCACCATTTATTCGAAATCATAGTGTTACTATTTTAACTAATTATTATACAGAATATGACTAATACTGATGTAGTACTAATGTTAAAACAGTCGTTTTCTATACGACATTTTATTATTCGATTTTATATTGTGAATTCATTACAAAAAGTTCATTATCAAAAGCCACCCCAGATGTTTGGGATAATTGATATGTCATTCTTTCTTGATATGAGAGTGACTGTTAACTCAGAAATAAGAAGCGCAGCTTTATGCTATTTAAAAACATACACATATGTACTTTAGATATTATAATACCTAAATAATATTTATCACTTCGTTCATACCCATGCTGAAAATCCAACATGTAAATTACACATTTGTTTTAATCATGTTTCAAGAAATCTTAAGATATTCCCGCTGAAATAATCAAGTTCAGGATTTTTTTAACTACGGAGCCTAAAAATAACACGTCTTATCTAATAAATAGAGGAATTATGATTTTTTTAATTTATTAGGTTTCTTCTTTGTCGAATTTACGGGTCATTAAGGTTATGTTTTGTGGTATCGATATAATCTTTGACAAAATGATATCCACACCAAACTATTTATGGCTAATAAACGGTCTAGTGTCACATCATAACAAAATATTTGCAAAGATACAAACACCGCATGAAATCCGATTGCCCGCGCCGTATTGAAACATCATGAAACTTATGTCAATCATCCACAAGTCATAATGTCGTGAAAGTATTTCAAATGGTTATATATTTATTTGTAACGGCATAATTTCACAGAAGCCATACTTACAGTTCACTAACACCGCATACTGGTCTAGTGTGGAAGGCAAAATTCCTTGTGTGGTATGTGGTCTGTCTTCCGTTACTATACGAGCGCCCTACATCGCGCCGAGCTTTGATGATATTGTCCTGACAAACGTGTCAGCGTCTTATAAATATTTGGAATTCTTTCATTTTGTGTCCTAGATGGAAAACTTTGAAGTCTTGGGATGTTTTCGGTAGTGTAATTTTCTATTCGCATTTAATGTCCCGGACGTCATCAAGTATCTGCTTAAAATATTTGGATAATTAGTATAGATCTCATATCACTTTGTTATACTCTGGAGATGCATAACTAATGCAATTTCAAATTGTTTGTTACAATATTTTTTTAACACACATAGAATCCTGGGTACATCAAAGCATGCTTTCTGCGACTTTCACTGTCAAACCAAGAAACATAATTTGTGTATATTGTATTGAAGCCCTCAGCTTACCTACTGTTATAACAAAATAACGTAAACAATTGAAAACATTTTTAATAAGTAGTCTTTAGTATATATTTTAAACATATCCTTAAGGATATTGTATGGACAACGAAATAACGTTAGCTCCAATTCTGTTTTCTCTTTGAGGACATACTTGATATCTAATGTGCTTTTGCGAGCGGTACATTGTACGGACGGCGTAAGTGAGGAGTAAGTAGGTAGGTCTGTGGAATGCAAGAGGAAGGAATGCGGACCAGGCAAGAAATGCCGTCGCCACCGCGCCGCATGCTCTCCGACTCGGTACATTCGCAACCCATCTCAAATGCCCTGTAAGCACACTGTATTGATTAAGTGCAGTTTAACACTACTGGAAGTCTTAAGAATTCCTTTTGGTGGCATATTCCTTATTCTCAAACATTTTGTAAATCAAACTTTTCAACGGTCAAATACTAATGCATTTAGCTTCAACTGTCCAACGTATCTGTTTGGTTTTTAGAGATTTTTAAGTAACCTTCAGTAAGATTTACCAAGTTAAACGACCAAAGTTGAGTTACTCTTTTCAAAGTTCGAATATAAAGCTCCATCTAATGTACAGAGCGTGGATATATACTATTAAAAAGTGCTATCAATTAAAGAACATCTTTACGTGCTGAACTTCTTACAGAGTTCGTTTT
>JAOSYY010000002.1:4773140-4788063 GCA_025727935.1 Hebomoia glaucippe
CATAGGTCCGCCTGAAAATGTTGTTTTGATTGTCTGACTACGCAGGATTTTTCTAGCGAATTTAACTATATATATTTGAGTGAAGTTTTCTATGGTAATTAAAGAACAAATAGGATACAAAGTCGTACCGAAAAAGAGAACGGCGGAAAATCATTTTTCACCACCTATATATATAACATATAATTTTGTATCTGAGCAGCTAAAAGTATGCCAGATGCTCTCGGTTGCTTAGATTTTAGTCATTGAGTACTTATAGTTTTCAATAACGAGTAAGTTGCCTTAATTTCGGCCGTGTTAAAGGTTTTAACGAGATTTGTCAAATTTTGTACATGTAAATGTATATAGTTATACATATTTTTACCTGTTACTATGAATATAGATTAAGGTATGACGCATCGTCGCACAATATTTTGTGTTCGAAATAATTGACATATTATTTTTAATACTGTGTACTTATCTACTGATAATTAATTGACGAAAAGTATTATTATTAATTTCCAAAAATTTGATAACCAATTATGAAATTATTATTTATACTATACCAGTAATATAAGAATGTAGTAAGCAATAAAACCAAGGGAACTTCTAATTACGTTGAAAATCCTTAAAATGCTGTAAATATACGCTACTTACTTTTTCTTAAAACAAAAGAAAATTTCGTAGGAACGGGTTTTTAAACGGGATTGATTACTTATTTTAATATTTATTCAATAAAAAGCAATATTATTTTTTAATAGATCAAAATGTGGTGTATGTTTGAATGAAAATTATGTTTTTGTGTAGAAAGTACTTACAAAACTCCGATATTGATAGACGTTAGATATTTTTGTTGTACCTATATGTAAATTGTATAGAGCCACGTTACATTATTTATGTATCAATTATTATTATTTAAGTGTATTATTTAATGAATGAATTTGTTAGTTTATTATTGTAATACATTTAGTATACAGCATTATATTGTGTTTTCATTTAATACACTTTTGATATGAATTTCATGTATGTTTCGAATTATCATATAAACCTCAAAAGAACACAAATTCAGACATAAATTAAATTACCAAAATATATCCTATATATATAATTCCTTCGGTTGAAATTAGACTTAGATATAGTTCGGAACTCAACACTCTACAACTCTAGTATCTGATATCATAACTTGAAAAAATAGTAGGTAATAGCTTAGAAGGATTTCTCCCTTTCTAGCACTACAAACCATATACCTGAAATTGAAAATTATACTAAAAGAAGAAATTAAGAATAGCCAATGACACAGTTAGTAGATTACATTTTTAATCTTTTTATTTTTTTTAAATCTAAAAATGTCTTTTATACCTCTACATTAAAACAAGTGACAACCCTTAAACAGTCCAAAAGAAAGTAAGATAATAAGATGAATGCAGCGGATGACGTGACAAACGACAGGAATTGCACTAGAAAAGGAAGGGAGCCGGCGCTTCGCGGTCGATGACCCGCCATGGCACCCAAACACGATTCCCGAATACTTGCGCGTACGCAGCTGCAGCAGTATATGGCTAAATGTAGCAAGTAACATTGCGATCGACGCCTTTCGTGGTACATTGCGCACTGAGTACCAGTACACGACGTTTTTTACAGAGGTTGTTATGATATTACGCAATGAGTATGATCATTTAAACGTCACCCGTACAAAATATATGGGTTAAACTCAAAATTTCGATGTTCTAACATATGCATTCATCCTTCTCTCTTCGAGTACAGGAGCCGCCTATATAGTGTAATATATATTATAAACATAATATATCACCATATTTATTAAATTTTAAAAGCCTCTATAGTTCAATCGAACAAAATCTGTAATTAGAGTAATTAATTAACCTTTTAATATTTTTTACAAGAAATACGTGTAATGTGAAAAACTATTAGTGCTTTTAATAAAACAATCTAAATAATTATATAAATAGTCAAAGATAAAACAGAATCTTTTCTCCTGTTTGTCAAACAATTTTCTTTTTATTTTGGCGTTTAGCTATTGTCGTGTTTTCAAAAACGATTCCGTCTCTTCGACGACGAAGACTTTAGTGTATATCTATACACTAAAGTCTATTTTTATTAAATACTAATCACAGGTATCTACTTGTGATTAGTATTTATTAAAAATAGACAGTGGATTTTTTTTCAATTTCATGAATTAGTAATGTTTATGGTCAAATTTTGATCTAGATTCGAGTAGATGGACACTTGAACAAAATTCTGTGTTTAAGATGATTTTTCGTTATATGTAGTCAACGAATATAAAATGTTGTATATGAAGGCATATTTCATAATTTTTATTTTGATCCATCCTACTCAACGTATTTATAGAACCCCATGCATTACCCACGCCCATTTATCAAAATTATCCAATAAAGTAATACCTACAGCTGTAAGAAAATTCCAGTTGGGAATATTAAGATTTACGAGCATCACTGACCCCATGTTATCAAATCTATTTGGTATGAGTTTTGTAACATTGATTGAGACCCATTATAGTTTTATCTCTAATAATTGACGAACATGTAATTTTAAAAAATTTAAAATTTTTCGTGTTAAACTTTTTAACATATTGTATATAATAATTATACAATCACATTAATATTATCTACTATTAAAAAAACTATCCAAGTATCTTTAACAAAAGTAGAGAAATAAATTTTCATACCTACCATAAGTTACAAGACACTAACTTGACAACCTCCAATAAACAAAGAACCTGAAAAGAGCCTAAAGTTAGGTGCTCTGTAATTTCGCAGTAATGGAGAGATGAACAGATAAGACGATTTTAAGGAGCACTTTTCTCTACTTAGTTCACTTTATATTGAATTTTGTTTTCAGTGATGAACACAGACTTTATTCATCGATTTATGTCTGGTTTTAACAAATCCGCTTGGTTTTATATCGAAACTACGACATTATACAGTGAAAAATACTACGTAATATGTAGTTAACATACTTGGTTGAAGGGTAGAAGGCTACGAGCGGCTCTTTTGTAGGTTACTGCGTAGTAGCGAGTGCGTAGCGCTATCAATAACATTAAGAAATACTGCTTCTTGTTTTGCCAAGTGTAAATTGTACAATATACGAAAATCAGAATTTTAATTCGTGATTGTCCTTTCCTGTTAAATAAATTTTATGTATTATTAGGTTGAATTATTACATGAAATATGGGGCAATGCATTCGACGCTGCACCGTGTAATGTGAAACGCCTCCGGGCTCATTTCCATTCATTTGGACGTTGTTTGTTGACAATCTATCGGTGGCGGTCAGAGGGCGCGGCGGGGTGCCCCTCTCAGCTGCAGTCAGTGTCGTGCGCCTGCGCCCCGCGCACGCTGCACCGCGAGCGACACGTGCAACGGCGCCTTACTTGTGTCTCCATACCACTCGGTACACTCGACCGCTCATTACCGCAATCTGGGCCAATCTACCGATAACGGTAAACAACATTTACCGTATTTTTTATATTTCAAGGAATAAACATTGCTTCATATAGATTATCATACATTTTAGTCAAAAACGCATACTACCTTCTAGACTGAATGTAAAAAATTATTATTACACGCAACTTTCTCTGTTCATAATATGGAGAGCATGGTGCACCGCCCCAATGTAAGTCGTAAGTAATCAATGGCGAGCCCTACATTTTAAGTCACCACAAACAGTAAGTTGCATGCGATGCATTTAACTTCAAGTAGGCAGCTATATTTACTTACACGAGGCATGTTACTTTGAGTACTTTAGCCGAATTCATTACGGATGTTCGAGTCATAACCAGTGTCGATCGCGGCGATTACTTTCATTGCAAAATATGATTCGTTTATATGATATATTCACGTGCCTACATGTATTAAAGGAAATTGTACTTCAATGCGTTGCATAAGAGATCAACTTTAAATGTACGGCACAGAGTGAGTTGCAATTTGCAGCGCGGACTGTGGATTCACGATCGGAAGTGGGAACGCAGCATGCAGTCTGTAGGCACCTGCCCGTCACGCTGACTTTGCGAGCGATGACGGCCGCGCTTGCCCCTTGTTTTGGTTTACAACCAGGGCTGTCTTTAGCCAATTGGAGGCCCGTGCTATATTAGGGAAAATAGGTCTCTATTATATATTTATGAAACCTTTAATAAGAGTATAACAGTATCATTGCTTCATTGTTAAGGCATGCAAAACTCATAGCACATATTCTAGTCAATTATAAACTTTTGTTCAAATTTCTCAAATAAATATATTTATCGGGAATAAATATCTGTCATAGGTCAATAGTCTTGCAAGAACTAGGGGACCCCATTGTTCGTTGGGCACTTGGCCAGAGTGATATGAATAGTATAACGAGGGGCTTCTTTACAACATATTGTTTGATGAAGTTTTTCATTTATCAAAAATACCTAAAAGTTTATGGTATTTGTTGGAACAGGACATAGGTATCTGTATCTTGCCTTTGGTACTTACTAAAACAAACAATATATATACTTAGTTTTCTATATGTATGTATAAATATATATATACTTACTTATCGACTTGCATAGAACTTGTAATAAACATCGCATACATTACCAATTTTGGAATAGATTTCTTTATGAAGACAAGCAAGACACAACTATAAAATTGTTATACATATTTTTAATAATTTAAACGATGATAGATCAGTTATTTTTTAAATTAAGAGGTTTTTATTATTCACGAAATTATTAATAATAATAATATATTAAAATAAAACTAGCGTTGGCTCTCTCTAAATGGTTTAACAAGATCATAGAGTGATGTTAGGAGTCTGAAAACCACACACAAAAAAAGGATATGATTACGGAAAATTAACAGCAACCAAGACTTGACTCACCTCTTAACTCGGGCGGTAGTCTAAATGCAATGATGTAATGAAAATTATCCGCATTCCGCATATTTGCATTACTTGTCAAGTTCATGGCGTATCATGTTATTGTTATATAGTCTTAACTAGATAAATTCAAATTTTCGACAAATATAGTGATAGTGGTAACTTTAGAAACTGTTACGTGATAATAAACTATTCGTATGATGAGATGGGGATTGCAGCTAGAATAATAAGTGGGGAATTGAGACATAACAAGAGGTCACAGGGTTGCGTGCGCTTGCGCAGGACAGTACCGTACAGGGGACGTTTAGATTAGCTTATTGGTTTTGTTACTGATTCACAAACCGCTACCTTAAAACACCACGAATAATGTGGCAGATTTATTAATTGCTGTATTTAACCGTCCCAACTTTGAAAACTTATTAGGTCTAACCAAAATAAAAAAAAAGTGGTACTTATCTGTATTTTGTTATGAAACCTTAATGCATCAATTAATTTGATCTCTACTTAGTTGTACAAACAATAAAAAAAACACAATCTTAACCACTAAATAATTATCATTTCACTAATGGAAGTAATAAGGTCGTTTTGAAAAAGGCGGCAACACCATTCAGTAAGTCTCTAAAAATGAAATTGTGCCTTAAAATGAAAATACTGGTTTCTTATAAATGTTATTTAAATCAAACAACCTGTATATAAGTTATCGAGATTGTAGACACTTGTTGAGTCGATTGTGTGAAGCGCAGATGCATGCATTTCCCCGTACTATTGGTCACGAGTTCAGACACAGTGTTGAGAGCCAATCCGTCTTAAATAACAAGTCATTGCCCATGTACTTGTCTGTTCTGATTAAAACCTCTTCTTGACATCTTGAAAAACCATAGTACACGTGACCATAAAGTTAATTTTATTTCTCGTCCAAAATATATTGAAAAATTACAATGACATCAGTATTCCTGGACTCACAATAATGGCGGGTTTGCCAAAAAGCGCCTTTTCTTTTTCAAAAGCAATTTCTCCAAAAGATATTTCGTAACGGGCCCAATACTCGTTGTGAAAAAGAAAATTTGCAAGTCGTTATTCTAATCGAAGTACGCTTTATTTTCTTATTCACCTGGTCAGTAACTAAGAGAGCATTATTAAAGTAGAATGAATAGTCTATATAGTATATATTTATTCTAAGTATAACAACACGTTACTTCAGTTTAAATCTAGATTTAAAACTTGTTAACTTGTTGTTTTAAATGGTGACATCTATAAAATATTTAGACATTTTGCCAATGCTCAAGTATACATTTCAACTAGAGTTACATTTTGGGACACAGACCATATATGATAAATTATGAGTTCAGATTGCATATTGCTATTTTTACCAGTCTCCTTTAAGCATCATAAAATAACCTATGCATGATTGCTATACTCGTTTCTACTTTAGTTGTAAAGGTTACGATGTGTATGGTAATTTTTCAGTAGTAAGACTTCATTCCAACACTACAATTTCACCCAAAACAAATTACTTTTGTCTTTGAGAAACAAAATAAAAAATTCTATATAGAATCTTCCAGTACTTTGTTTAATGTTCTATAAACTCGCGTAATGGCAAAATCATAACGTTATTCAACAAGAGGTATTTGCGGTTTATAGACCGTCCCTACAACTTTAACTCACCGGAAATGAGCATATTTTATGGAGCCTTCCTAGTTATTACCGCTGTAGACTTGGTTAATTATGGGTATCGTCTAGACTTGCAAAGGAGATGTTTATTGATTTAAAAAGCAATACTGCTTATGCAACACATAAGCTTGACGCTTAGGTAAAGATAACATTTTAACGGTAAATTCAATCAGTTAGATAATAGAAAGAGCAATTGGAAAATTTTAAGGTAGTAGGCATCAGATAAGTTTAAAATGTATACAAATTACACATTATAATTACGTATCATTAAAGACGAGACGCAAAATAAAAAAGGCGAGCTTTTTTAGGTTAAACCTCTACGTTATAAATTTTGCATGGCTACATCACAGAACGCCGATGAAAATCTATCATTAACTGTTTTACGAGAGGAAAAGGATGGGTATAGGAGCTTTGCCATTGCAGTAAATAGTTTAAGTCTATGAATTTCCAAATGTTCGAAATAAAAATAAATAAGTCAACACTCCATTACTGAATCATTCATGTCATGTTGAAGAGTCATCTACCATCGTAGAAATTCTATCATTAAAATTTTGTTAATTTTCATTTCGGCACAATCTTTAATTAACCAACAATTGAATGGAATTTTAATATTTAATAACAGATGAAAATAGCATCAATCATGGTTATGCGTGAAGGGTGACGTTTTGATGCGACGTGAGGCGTTAATGACGCACCGAACGCGTTACAGTCGTTGGTGCCGAACTTATTGTACAATGCGTAGCCCCATCGGACACGTAAGATGAGCATAGCATGTAGACCTAGTTGTAATATCAATTATAATGGATTTTTTATAATAAGTTTATCAATTTAAAATAGATATTAATAATAATTATAACAATAACTATTTATATTTATATAACAAGGTTTTTTTAATATTGTTGTGTTTACGGCAAAAAACTGACTTTAAAACAAATTTAAGTAAGAAGGATAAAACGAATATAAAATTAGTTGAAGGAACAAAATCTCAAAAACTAACCTCGTTACTTTGCAATGTTCCGAATGTGATAAAATTAAACATGTCATGAATCACATTCGAATATAAAGCGTTGTATTTATAGTCGCAACAAACCGAAACGTTTAAATGCTAATCGAGATCTATTAAATGTTGGTCGATATTGAAAGTTACATTGTCGACGAAAATATCATGCGAAGGCATTTCGTGCGGGCGAACTTGGGACTCGGCAATCGATTTAGTATCACATGTCTGCGGCCAGGTTTTATTAAAACTTCGTCTAGAAGTTAAACAATTTTCGTACTTATTTCCGTATTGAGGTAACTTTAGTAAAAAATATTTCCAAATAAGTACGAATAAAACATTTTGTTGGTAATAATAATATTGCTAACAAAACACCCAAGTCAATAAAATTTTCAAGTGACGCGAGAGCCAATGGGCTTCATTATAAACTTTGTCAGTTTCAATATGAATTATAAATAGATCTTATAGAGAGTTGATTATGCTTGATTATTTTTATTCTTCCTTATCACTATTATGAGTTTAGAGTTATGGGGAGGTGTAATAATTATGTTCAAATTCCATTTAGTTTAAATTATTATAATAAAGAAATGCAAAAATTAGCACATAAAAATTCGATTTCGAATTTGATTGTTGATTTTTCCAACAATCGGACATCATAGAGAGGCGATAATGAGGAGTGCAATGGTGACGTCAGGAGACGTGCGGGTGGCGCGGGGCGGGGCGGGTCGGTCGGCGCGGGGCTCGGGGGCGGAGGGGGGACACCGAGGACGGAGCCGCGCGCCCGTTCATTGTAGTTTTTCGATTATTGTTTAATTAGGGCGAAGCGGCGGCGGAGCGGCGGCCAGAGGACGCCAACTCGCGGCCCGCTTTTCCGATGATTTTTTATTGTCTTGTTACTTTTCTTTAATATGATGAAGTGTAGCATACGGTATTTCAAATAATATATAGATATCTTTTATTGTTACACTATAGTATTAGTACAGTCATACAATGTGACCATTTTATAAATATTTTGTAATAGGGGAAAAAATGTAAGGAATTTCAAAATGACCATGGATTTAGACACTGACATATTGCATATCGTTATAAATGTAATATGGTGTTTTTTTAATATATTTTAAATGTTACATACAACAATAATTGATTAGTGTTTATATTTCTATTGTCAAAATTTAGTTTAATCTTGTAGTTTGCCACAATGTAATATAAACAATTAATTACGAAAGCACCTACTACTAATGTATAGATAGGTAGCCACTGGAAAATATAATATGTAAAATCTTACGTAACACAGAGTCTGAATAAAACACTTTAAATATTTAACTAGTTTCAAAATCCTAGTCTTTATTGAATTATAACAAAGTGTTGAACACTCAATGTTAAAATTCTTTCCTTTAATTTGATTGTAATTTTTCGCGAAAATATAGTAAGCGTGTCAGACGGTACAGCGGTTGGTGACAGCTGGCTCGCTATCTGCGGGCGGCGACCGCCAGGGGCCCGCGGGGTTGGCGGCCGCGGCGGGAAAGAGCGCGTAAAAAGGCGAGCGCCCGGCCCGGCGGGCCTTTCACGAGGTCGACGCCCGGGGCCCCGCCGAAAACGACACCCGCACGCATTACACACACCCTTAGTAGAAGCAATTTCCTAATACAAATAGTTAATAGTACGTTCTAAAACTTTAGACTAGCATTTAAATGTTTCCATGGAGTTAGTTTACGTGATTATTAGTTCATCCAGTTATTAGTGTATTGTAACCTCTCAGTGAACTCAAATAACGGTTACGTTACTTTCAAAGCGATATAACAAAGGGTTAATTATTTTCTTTTTTCGTTCATAAAATCCTTTCCACGAATTACTGTTCACCGCAAAAATAAAATCGGCCCCTAGTTATTCACGGCGAAAGAAAATGTTTTACGACACGCCCACAGCGCGTTTCAACGACTGACAATAAAAGGACCATTAATGTTGATTCGCATTTTTTTACGTCGAGCTTTGCCCACGGCCTAAAGTCACATGATTAACGGACGTAGGTATAATATTGTGTCGTTGTCGAATTCATCACTAGGTAATAGCAATTTTGCTTATACAAATTACCGGGTTAGCGACTAAGCGTTGAGGATATCTTGAAGAGTACGCAGGATGAGTAGCTATTGTATAATTTTGATTTGTTGCCGTATGTAGAGAATGGACGAGCGCGCTCATCGATAGTATCCGGGCCAATGCCAGTCGTACCTACACTAGAAAAGTATTGTCCTCGAATGTTCTAAGCGATAACCGCAAGCTACCTAAATGGCAATTGCGACTTTGATATTAGTGAACATAGAGTCGGATTTTGTCCGGTGTGTTGTAGAGGTTGCGCGTGAGATATGTGAAGTCGCGGCATGCGGGTCGCGCGGCGTTCTCACGCTTTGAATATTCCTGCTCCCGGCTGCGTCCCCCGACCCTCGCGCCCCCTTTGCAGATCCTGATGTCGCCCTCCACACAGAACTGTTTCAAACTCCCATCTTGTAATAGACAGATAATTACTATAATAGTTCAGCAAAATTAAATAAAAAAGTGTCTAAATATTCAAAACGATAAAACAAAACTGGTCAGCTCATTTTTGCAAAAGTTCAAGCACCGCCATGCCGCCCATATATATATTCGTGATCTGATCTGCCTCATACTAGTATATTCACACTGTAGTAAATTCATTTTTCCTAGAAGAGAGGTGTTAGATATATATACTACTAGTTTTCAACATTCATTGCTCTGATTTCTTGAACAGCTAATCTCTTCGTTATAAAGAATATTGTAAGATGACATATTCCTAAATTAATGTCATTGTGATTATTATGAATATCAGAATCTTTTTCTGATAAGAATTAATGTAATTTTACGTGAATTAGATGATTATAAGATATAATAAAATTTTAATTATATAATTCAAATACGAAACTAGATCTCAAAGCATCCGCGTGTTATGTTGGTAGGTAGTATTTTTATGGCGCCATTACTTCCTGTTTGCTGCGATAGTGTTTCAGGCGGACGTTTCAGAGCTGTTCACGTGCGTTTGGCGCTGCGAGCCTCTCCCACGGCCCGAGACATCGTATCACATCCTTGACTTACATACAGTATCGTACCTTTGTTCGGGAGTCAGTTTTCGTGAGAACTGAATACTTTTAATTTCATGTGACGTAAACAATTAAAACTTGCTGCTTTCTGATTCGTTCATGAAAATGTTAGGGTATATATTAAAATTGATGTCTGGTCCATAAATTTATGTACAGTCATTTGCTTATGTGGTGTGTGTGTGTGTGAGAGTGAAAAACAAATTTCTTTTGTAAACAGTCTCACAACTGTATGACTAAACTTTTTAGCTCAGTTACTAGACTAATAATAAGGTTATTTTTTAGTAATGTGAACTTCAGTACCTACATTATAATTACTGATATTCAATCGATACTCACAACACCAAAGTCGTTTCCTATTCAATGTTTCAGTAGAGCGCGGCCCAAATAAATAAATTTAAGTTGTCGACGTCATCGCGGCATACATGTATAATTCAAATGAAAACGACATTTATCGGACGAATCCAAATGTATCGGCATCTGGAATCCTATTGACATTGTCCACGACTCTTATAAGATACTATCTGATCAAAGAATTATAGTTATTATTGCTTTATGATATGGTGGCTATTGCCTTGATGGCGTGATTGTATTGTAATGCCCATGGTCGGCTGTCTGACTAATCGAGTATGAAATATAAATCGGGCATTAGGAAGGCGACACCACGTTTTCCGCGAAATGACGTAAGCGATCCTGCGATCTATGCAAGTGACATTGCAGCCCCGGGGGCCTCTAATGCATTCATGTGTCGACAATTTGTCTATTACACTGGTTCTATTCGACTCATTATATAGTAAGTTTAAGTTGATATTGTTTGAGCTTGTGTAACTTTTAAAACAATTTATGGCCTTACATAAAGTCGCATAATCAGTGTTTCCCACCTCGATAGCTCTTTCTATTCGTCTAAGTTGCAACTCTCAGTAATTCAACGATGTTTATATATTAAATAAATTTTTGTTATTACATAAATAAATAAAATTACAGGTCGATAAAGAGAATGTCTTTATTATGTTAGCGATTCACCCTTACCGCTAACAAAAAGTCACCTTATAAATTCGATAATATAAAACGGAGAAAAGCATTATATTTATGACTGCTTTTACCAAAGTATTCGTGTAAATAAATACTAACTTATACTTTTTAAACTTTTTTTTATCTTCTTGAACTCTAGTCTAGCGAGACTATGGAGACTAGTCTATAGGACCTGAGTTTACATGGAAATCCTATCAAAAGGATTTATTATCAATTCTAAGTACTTACAACATATTGACAATGTAGCAATTGTTTCATCGTAATCAATACGGTTCAGAATTTTAATAAAATAGTTTTCTGTATTTGCAGTTGAACTATTTGGTTTAAAATCGTTAGATGAATAATATATTTGCAAGTAATTTATATGAAATGATGTCACAATTATATATACATACTTAAAAATATGATTTTCAGCTTAATTATAACACAGAGTGTGAAAACTTTTATTATATCCTCAACTGTGGCGACAATATCCTTAATTCATCCAAAGTCAAATGCTTTACTTGAAATTAACGAGTGATATCCTGTTTTGTAATTCTGCCATAACGGTCGTATTTCGCATAACGTAATAACATAGGGTCAGGTGTGAGATGGTTTGAGTGCCATGCATAAATGACAAATAGAAATATTCGAACAAATTTCGATAGAAATAATATAAATGCTATATGAATCCTTTTCAATTTTTTTTACTTAATCTTAACATGTACTAACTTTGACACAAGTTTTTAATGGTAACTTACTAACTTAGTAACTTTACTTTGTAATTAACTATTAATAATATTATATAATAGAATATAAATATACCTTTATTGCAAATCATTATTGAATTCATGCACATTTCTCTCTCGAAGCTTCTTTTAAACTTCATATCATAACCTCGTATTAGCTAATGTAAACAAAACAAGATTGTAACTCATAGTCGCAGTGTAATTTTCTTTGTTTCAAAATTTTCAATAGCCCATATTTCTATTTTATTTTATACGTGTTACTTAGTTTGATAGGTTTATTTAAATAAATTATTTTCTAAATTTGGCTCGAAAGCGGAAAACTGGTGTACCATACATTATTGTACCATGTTATTGCGGCACCATATATGTACTGTCCTGTAAGGTATGATCGGATCCACGTTTGGCGCCAGTCTATAGTCTGTATTCCTTTCTAAGTTATACCGCACACATCAGCTCCATTTACAAGCAGACATATGACAGCGTGAGAGTTATATAACTTCATCATTCTATACAGGCATTTTCTAAACTACTTAAAAATGATACCATACAGCCCTTAGATTTTATAATTCGACTTCATTTATGGCAAGGTAACAACAAATAACCTCTTTTACTAATATTTTGAGAACATAAATCATATCTCTCATAAATTTATCTTAGTACTTATAAACTATTACTGTTAACTATTTATAAATATGTTACTAAGGGTACACTGATCTTTACATTGTAGTATTCCGTGACAATTTTTATAATCGGTGTGATAGAAGTCAATATGAAATCTAATAAGAGTATTTCGCAATTTTATTCGTTAGCTCTTATTTATCTTTACATACCTTTGAAAATGTTTGTGACTTCCAAATCGCGATACATAATATATAGAAATGTCCTGCACTTAGGAGGCATATTACAGAAACTTAAATTGGTTGAGGATAAGAATCTATGTTTGCTTAAAAAGTTAAAATGGAAGGAACTCTTTCGTCCTTTCATTAGACTAAACTGAATAACTCAATATATTATATAACAATGATAACAGTTTGTTATCTACAAATACTTTCTTCTCCGAGGTACTCCTCCAGCGACAGGCGTGGGGCAAAAACAATCTCACTGGAGGATGTACCGAAAAAGAACAATTCAACAGAAGTAAAGAGTGAAGTCCATACCTTGGCTGGCTGCGCTTAGGCGGCTTAGGGGAGCGGGTCGTGTTCCCGTTACTGGGGCGACGAACGTAACGTATTTATAACCCGTGGTGGGGCCGCCGCACGAAGCTCACCTTTCGATCTATTTCTAGCTGTCTAAATATAAACTTTTGTCTAGATTACTTTTCTTCCGTCTGCTTATTAGTGGATGATTGAGATGCGTCGCAGGGGGCGCCCTGCAGATATATCGTTTTCATATTTCCGGTGAGAGTCGTCCTCCGTCACATGTTTGTAACACGTGTGCGTCATTTGATTTTTCTGCAGCTTTCTTAATATTGCGATGAAGCTATTTAATCTTACTAAGGGAGGGAATTGAAGTAATACATTAAATAGTTTATTCCAAAAATTAGATAATCAACGTAACAAATGAAACTTAAATGAATTAATTATTACAGATTGGTCAGATAGAGGTATTCATATATTTTTTTAATCGTTGATGCAATTGAGTACCCAGTATTTTCAAATCCTCACATAGGTATAAATAAAAGAAAGGCCATATCTCAGTCAGGAAATTGATAAACAAGCCACGAATGTTATTTTAAAAAACAAATTCTCTCCGTAAGTAGATCTTCTACCCCGACTCTATTTCATAAACATGTAACATATTCAAACATCTGGCAAGTCGGAACTGTTCGTCTCATCTGTCGTATTTAAATATCACTACTAATAGGGGACGCTTCGACATCGAAACGTTAAGTGATCTTGCGTTCTCGTGAGACTGACCAAAATGAGGACATAAACTCGCGGGCTGATGAGGATCCTTCATAACAAATTGCTTAATCGCTGTTATGCAGTATAGAATATAGTGCTTTGAGAACACTTACAAACAATATGACACCAGTTTACACGGAATAAAGGTACATAACTTGCATTTAAAAAAATATAAAGCTTAAAATATTGTTCTTCATAGAGAAAGTCGGCATCGTGCAAACCATACTATTAGATTATCTACTACCATCTTGGCAATTCGCTGCTGATTTTACTTGCTTTCTCTACTTAAACAATGTTAATTATTGATGTTTACGACATTCGCAACCAAATTGCCGAATATTAACTAGAGCGGAGTAAGGGTTCTAGTTCGAGTAGAACATATTTTAGTTACGATGTCTGTAATTTCTTTTGATAGAATTTTTTTATATGAAATAGCATTATATATAAACTTAACTAACTTACGTGTTTTTTGCTTATTCTGTCAAAGTAATTATTTTATAAAATCAATTCTAAAACTTAGACAAATTGAAATGTCATTTTATAAATTTCAATATTTATGTCATCCCACGTAATATTAATTGATAAGTTCTAAATATTTTGTATTTGTTAAAATATAATATGATTATATAAGG